>MJUU01043100.1:1788-43819 GCA_002080025.1 Modiolus philippinarum
TTTTTTGAAAACCGCAGATTTTCCCCCATAGTTAACTAGAAATACATATACTGGTATATCGACACCTAACACAAATCTTACAAACTCAGATGTGAACAAATGAGCAGCCTTAGAAATCCCTAAATTCAGAGAAGAATTCATATGAAATATCCTATCGCCTAACCAATACACCGTGGAATGCAACATCCTTAATGACGACAACATAGATCGATCACCTAAAATACAATGGGTCTGCTTGCACAAGGAGTCAAGGTATTCTTAGACTCTTTCGGTGGTCTGATACAACCTAAGGAGATGATAGACTATTTATCATTCGAGATTATAAATAACAAACGATTAAATGGAGCGACGTGGAGATGTAGTGTGTTGACACGTTTGCTTGCAACCGCTGAAGCTGCTTGCAGACGGACTGTCCTCCTAAGACGTTTGTTTGTTTACGCGGGGTTAAACGCCAAATTAAGTGCACCCTTTTCGTACGTAAAAAGCAGTGATTGTACAGGTAAACTAACTACCTTAATCATAGGACTATCCAGTCCATGCTCTGACGATGGATTGTTAGCATTTTAGATAAATAAGTGTAATTCGGGGCAAAATCAGATCGGATCATCGAATCACTGAAGATTTAACGAAGTAGGGGATGAGAAACCAACTGAAGGATGCATTGAAAGACTGCCAGACATCGGATGGACCTAAAACGTATGACTGAGAAAATGGGTGACTCGATCAAAGCCGTGTTGCTACCACTGATAGAGTGGATGGTGTACGTTTCAACAAATGGCAGCAAGTGAGTAACGATCTGGACATGCAATGGCGTGTGATCTTTAATTTTCAAGAGAAGACGCACACAGACGAATACGGTATTCCAAAAACTGACAGAAGTTGGCATTGAAGATTTAGACCGGAATAAACGCCCTAGAAAAGATGATGACTCACCTGGCTATTCTAATGTCGTAAACACCTTTCTCTTATTCCCTCACAAACTTTCTGGTCTCTCCCATAAGGAACCGGAAAGATTACCGATAGTAGCTTATTGATGGTCAAAGTGTTATATCCAGAAGTTGAAAAACAACGACAGTAGAATACCAAATGATCAAAGGAGTGATATTTACAAAAATCGAATTTCAAAGGTATGGCAAAAACGATAACACAAAAAACAATGACGTAAGACAGAATTAAGCAGAGGAATAAAAACTAAACATTCAAAACAAGGCACTCACAGTGACGGAGTACCTTTCAACCTTCACAAATAGTAATTTCACACAACCCTGGGTTATTCACCGCAAAATCTTCTCGTTGAGATAGATATCTAGGTTTGTAGGCTTGGGTTCGGCCACGTTGAAGGAAATCTGGATATTTTAGTCGCTGAAGTCCTTGAAGCGATAGATTGACGGTTGCGTATTTAGGATCCGGGACACAGTAAACACCCTTTTCCCGACGCGTTGTGTTTCTCTTCTCGAATGCATCCTTCTTCTTGGTAATTCGAGCTCTATCGCCAACAATGAATGGGTGGTAAGTCTACATAGAGGTTCCAGAACAATTTTTACTTTTTTTACGGAGTTGTGTTTTGTAGTAATGTACCGAATAACTCGATCGATCAGGGCCTGTACGCAGGTGCATGTGGAGTTAGCGGAGAAGATCTCATTCACAGTGGGATTTAAACATTCAACTACGTTCGATTTTTAAGAAAAGAGCTCAGTGCCCTTTGTATTGAGGCAGCTGTCTGACCTTGTAGAACTCCTTGCCTTTCTCTGTCCACTCCACCTTGGAGATTCTTATCTTGAAGACCCTTTACAAGACATGCTGTACCGTTACCCCCTTCTAATCACTCAGCGGTATCAGTCGTACTTGGATAAGACATCAATGGTGCTCAGGACGAACTTACGTCCTTCTTGTCGCATACAAACGTGCTCATGTCAAAAGATCAGCTGGCCATCTCTCATCTACCCCATAACCACCATCTGGTTCTTCTGAAACTGGTTTCGATTTTTTTCCTTATTTCAAACCCAAGTCGTTCTTAATATCAATGACGATGTTACAATCCAAGCGTTTAGTAGTGCTATGCATGGCTTTATCGCAGGTGGAGTTACACGCAGAAATCGTAGTGACGGGCTGCTTCATCGACTCGGTTTCAACACTGTTTGTGAGTACCATTAGCGTTCAAGTGGTGACCGGTCCGGTGAAATTGTAACAGGTAAAATGCATTTCGACAGGCATCTGATTGAGCAGATTGTTGATTAGTCCAGCACTTACGAACTGCGAATTTCTGGCTCCACAAACGACATAGGTCCAAACATTTCACCGCTCTCTGTCGGTGGTCATCAACTCTCACTCACTCAAATTTTACCTTGGAACTATTTGAGCGTTAGAGAAGTAACATGTACAATGGATTTTAATTGGTTTTGTCTTCAACATTTCAACCTGATGCCACTCCGGATTTTTATGGGATCTCACACTATGAGTGCCTTAGTTTTTAATGTCGTCTTTTTATTTCCGTGCATTGTAGCTGTCTCACGTCCTTGTTTTGTCTTTGTTTTTCTCTGTTGCCGTTTTTGCCATGTCTTTGGATTTCGAATTTTGTGGTCTTCGATTCCCTTGTTCCTTCGGTATTCTACTGCCGTTGTTTCACTGAATGATGAATTAGAAACGTTGAAGAAATCACCAAAGCTAGTTTGCACCGATCCGTTCTTCAATGAAAGGATCGATGTACCTGATCCCGCCAACTTGACCCACACACAAGAATATCACAATGTTGGATGACTAGATGCTGAGCAAGCAGAACACCTACGAGAACTACTAGTACTTCAAACTGCCCCGACATTCGATCCCGACGATTTGCGAACCAACAAGAACCAATGCCCCGGACCCTTTCACTACACTATAAGGGCAAGCACAAGTGGGAATGTGTTCTTCTCACCCACACGCTAAACCTATGGTTCTTCTGGGGCAGATGTTACGCTTATGTGTTTTAGCAGCGTATTGACCTTGCAGATTTCAATGAAACAATCAGAATTACTCCTCTGTCCGGAAACTTTCACAACCATATTAGCCACAGTGTAGTGTGAAATCACAGTTCACACACATGCCGTCCAGATGAAGACAAATTCGAAAAAAACACCTCAAATACTATGAACCCACAATAACTACAAAACTACAATTACCACAATGTCTAGTGACGATGACCAGAGGCAAGAAGTGTAAGCAACTATTCCATCTGGAAAAAGACACAAGACATCTCAAAACCTTGAAACATCTCAAAATACGCCACCACAAGTTTCAGGAAAGCCTTGGTAGTGAACTACCGGGGATGATGACTGTATTGTCACAATTAATGTATAGTCATGAATTAAAATAGTTGATCCACACTGGGTTTTTATTTTGAATTGGGCCAACGAACTAGGTTAAGCTCGCTGAGTCCGGCTCAGTACAGTAAAAACATTCATGTTTCTTACTGTTCCCGAACAGTAAAAACACTAGAACCAGCCTGAGTTCCAGACCTCATTTGGACAACTGGTAGCACCGTTCCTGCTGCAGGCAACACAGTTACAGGACAACGTTTCTTCCTGTTCCCGGACAGAAGACAACACCGTCACTCAACTACGGTAACACCGTTCCTGTTCCAGGCGACAAAGCTACAACTGGATTAAGCAACGTTCGTCATGAGTGTAAATCCCACTGATATGCCCGAGGAAGCCATTTCAACAGTTCCGGACACCAGGGTCCGGACACTTACAGAGAAAGGGCAAGAACAATATTCACAGACATGTGACAAATATTGTCAAGACATAGAATATTTATGGACAATGCTTGACGCCCTGCTCCAAGAAGCAGTCGCCCCTCTCGCTAACTTAATGGACCAGTTAAGCCCGGGTCAAAACATTGCACAAGCAAACACCAGGTACCAGAAACAACTCAGGGCCTATAAGGACTTCCTGAAATCCAGCAGGACTGAAGACAGCAAACATGAATTAGAAGTCTGTGCAACATTATCAGGCTTCCGGCAGCAAAGGATAGATACCGCCCTGTGTAATGTACAGGAAACAAGCCAGACTCTGACGCCCAAGAAAACATCAAAGGCACCTAGTAGCAGTTCATCGTCCCACAACAGTAAATACCACTCACAAGGTGGGACGTCTACACGTACAGGCGCTTCCAGTCTGTTAAGAAGAAAAAAGGCAAAGGCAGAAGCTCTGAAGGCAAGCCTTGCTTTCGCAGAAAAACAGGCAACGTTGTCAAAACAGGAAGCCCTGTTAGAAGAGTTGGAAGCATCGACAGCTCGGAAGAGAGCCAAGTTAAAGGCCGACCAAACGTTGCTAGAGGCAAGAAAAGAAGCTGTAATGGCAGAAACTGAGGCTAAGATCCTGGAGGACGATAGCAGTCAAACAGGAGTTGATAGTGAAGACCAGCGAAGTCATTTGCCTATAGATGAAGCAGACCCTCTTCAACGGGTTCAGCAGTATGTTGAGGAACACTCCCTCAATGTTTCAAATAAGGAGGTACAAAATATCCCGTCAGTAGTATATAGGGCCTCCAGACCACCGGAAGTTACGTCAACCCCAACAGTAGTATATGGGTCCTCCAGACAGCAGGAAGTTGCGTCAACTCCAACAGTAGTATATGGAGCACCAGAGGTAATATCTACTCCAGCTTGCGCTGGACCACCTTATAAATGTTAGTCTGTTACATTTCAACTTAACAGACATGCGTCAGCATTTGAACCATCACGTCAGCACTTATCACGTGACACACCAATATCAAGTTCACATGTAGTAAACCTGAAGGATGACAGGACTGTAAACCAGACTTCAGATATAACCAGATTCCTTCTCCATAAGGAAATACTGTTATCTGGTCTAACTAATTTCAACGACCGTGCTGAATCCTACTTTATGTGGAAAAATGGCTTCAAGTCAGTTGTTGATAAAGCCAAAGTGTCTGACTCACAACAGTTAAACCTCCTAGTAAAATGGCTGGGAGTTGAGTCTTCAAAACAGGCTGAAAGTATAAGGAGGTCATGCGAGAACCCCACTGAATGTCTCAGATTGCTGTGGGATCGTTTAGATACCAGGTATGGATCCCCTGAAATGGTTGAAGCGTCAATAATGGACAGATTGGCGAAATTCCCAAAATTAACAAACAAGGACAGTGCACGTCTGTATGAGTTGTCAGATTTATTGTCGGAGATAGAACACATCAAACAGAATCCAAAATTCCAGTCACTTCTGGGATATTTTGATTCTTCATCTGGGATAAGGCCAATAGTCAGTAAGCTCCCTTATGGACTCCAAGAAAAATGGACAACAAGAGCTTATAACTACAAGACGTCACATAATGTACCATTTCCGCCATTCACAGAATTCTCCAGATTCATTCGGGAAATTAGTATAATTAAAAATGATCCCGGATTCTGTTATGAACAAGAACAGCAAACAACTCCACAGTATTCTGGAAGGAAACCACCCGTGGCCAAAACCCGGGTAGCGTCTCACAAGACTGATGTCGACAGATCATCTCCAAACAAGCCCAGTAAAGACATTAGGGGCACACTGCCCCAGTGTACAGAGAACGGAGCACCAGACAGGTGCGTTATACATAACACAAGACATTCATTAGACGAATGTAGAGGATTCAAGTCCAAATTGACTGAGGAGCGGAGAGATATCCTCAAACAAAACCTATGTTTTAGGTGTTGCGCCTCTACAACCCACAGGAGCAGAGACTGCAAGGCAAAGATTTCCTCCAGAGACTGCGGAAGCAAGCAACACACCAGTGCCTTACACATAGTCAGGAAGGCATCTTCCGTTGGCCCCGCTCAACATCACGGCGGGGAGACTGTACAACAGAACGGCGGGGAGGCAAGTAATGCCAACAGTACTGACAGAACAGTTAACTCGTCTTGCACAGAAATCTGTGGAAATAACACATGCAAATCATGTGCCAAGATCATCCCTGTCAGAGTACATCATAGGGACAACCCCAGCATACCATTGAAATGTATGCACTTGATGACCAAAGTAACAGGTCCCTAGCATCACCAGAGTTTTTCGAACTCTTCAACATTGAAGACAAACCAGAAAATTATACCCTGACCACTTGTTCAGGTCGTATTGCCACCAGTGGCAGAAGGGCCAAAGGTTTTATAGTCCAATCTTTACATGGACATGAAGAATTAGAATTGCCAGTCTTGATAGAATGTGATTACATTCCAAGCAGCAGAGACGAAATCCCGTCACCAGATTCTGCCGTACACTTTCCACATATGAAAGATATAGCTGGAAGAATCCCGCAAATTAAAGATAGCATTAAGATAATGCTGCTTATAGGAAGGGACTTACCCGAAGTCCATCATGTCTTAGATTATAGATATGGGCCACCTGGATCACCCTTCGCCCAGAAATTAAGACTGGGCTGGGTAGTCATCGGAGAAATCTGTCTGGACTATCAACATGCAACTCCAGACTTATCTGTGAAGAAAACATTTGTCCTACCATCTGGCCAACCTACGACACTAAGACCAAGTGAAAGTAAGATTTGTGTACGGGAACCAGATCCCGCTTGTTTCAATACTGCAACCAAAATAGCAGACATACCAGAATATGATATCTTTGCTAAGACAAAAGATGACGACAAACCAGGAATGTAGCGTGAAGATAAAACATTTATGAAACAAATGGACAACCAGTTTGTAAGAGACTCCACAGGCAGTTGGGTATCTCCGTTACCATTTCGGACACCAAGACAACGACTTCCAAACAACAGACAACAAGCTGTTAAAAGAGCAGAATTCCTCGAAAACAGTCTGAGGAGGAACGCTCTCAAAAGAGAACATTTTATAGAATTCATGTCAAAGATATTAGACAACAACCATGCAGAAGTTGCTCCGCCATTACAAGAACGAGAAGAATGTTGGTATTTACCGTTGTTTGGAGTATACCATCACAAGAAACCTCAGCAGATCAGGGGTGTGTTCGATTCCTCCGCAAAGTTCGACGGAGTATCCCTAAACAGTGTTTTGATGTCTGGTCCAGACCTATCAAACAGCTTACTGGGAGTCCTGATACGTTTCAGGAGAGAGATGGTTGCTGTTACTGCTGATGTTCAGCACATGTTTCACTGCTTTGTTGTTATAGAAGATCACAGAAACTACCTAAGATTCCTGTGGTATGAAGACAATGATATTGACAAAGGATTAATAGAGTACCGTATAAGAGTGCATGTCTTCGGTAACAGTCCGTCCCCAGCAGTGGCAACGTTGGGGCTACGTAAGACAGTACAGGCCGCAGAGCCAGAGTACGGCCAAGATGTTACAAATTTTGTGACTAAAGACTTTTATGTTGATGATGACCGATGATGGATTAACATCATACTCAACAGCAGAAGAGGCCAACAAAGTCGTCAAAGACACACAAGCAGCATTGGAGAAGTACGGAAATCTCCGTTTGCACAAATTCGCATCCAACAGTGTTGAAGTTATGTCTGCACTTCCAACGAGTGATTTAGCTACAAACTTGAAAGATTTAGACCTTGAAGCCAACAATAAACCACTCCAGCGTAGCCTTGGATTAATATGGGATGTCAACACAGACATGTTCCTATTCCGGCTATCGCTGGACACGAAACCTATAACAAGACGTGGTGTATTATCTACGATAAACAGCATTTATGATCCACTTGGATTCTTAGCCCCAGCGATTATCAAAGGGAAGCTGATTCTAAGGAAGCTGACTTCAACAACAGTTGATTGGGATGAACCAGTCCCAGATGATATTGCGTCAGAATGGGAAACTTGGCGAGATGAACTGCAAGAGCTAGAAACATTATGTATACCACGTACTTATGTACCTTACCTAAGTCAAGCAGTCACCAAAGAACTTCATGTTTACTCTGATGCGTCAGAAAAGGCAGTCGCTGCAGTAGTTTTTCTCCGCACAAAAGATGAAGATGGTAATCCCAAAATTGGTTTTGTATTGGGAAAGGCTAGAGTTGCTCCAACAAATGGACACACAATTCCTCGTTTGGAACTTTGTGCTGCAGTATTGGTAGTAGAAGTTGCACAGTGTGCATTAGAACAGCTAGACCTGTCCATCGATTGTGTCAAATACTATACAGATAGTAAGGTCGTACTGGGTTACATCTCCAACGACACCAGAAGATTTTATATTTATGTTGGGAATAGAGTAGAAAGAATACGAAAGTTCAGCAGTCCAGAACAATGGAATTATGTGAACACAAGTGAAAACCATGCTGACGCAGCCGCAAGATCACTGCCAGCTAGTGACATTCATCATAGTGAGTGGTTATTAGGACCTAAACGCCTTCTCTCTTGTGAACCCAGTCAAAACTCTGGGTCGTATACCAGCTTGTAGACCCCGACAGTGATAGTGAGATTCGTCCTCCTGTTTCTCCGGAGATTTCTGTTGCCAAAAACACTCGCAACACCAGATATTCCTAACATAGGGACTGAGAGATTCCAGCACTTCTCAGACTGGACTGCCCTTATACATAGAATTGCATTCCTGAAACGTTCGTCCCGTCTACGTCTGAACGGGAGTTCAAAGCTTGAACCTTACAACACTTCACTTCAAGAAGCAGACGATTTCAACATATCATCACTTCAACGTGAAGTTTATGAAGAAAATAAAGACTGTATAAGTCACAAGAAACCTATTGGCAAAGGTTCAACAGCTAATCTCAATCCGCTTTTGGATGAAAAAGGAGAAACTCCTCCAGATACTTCTCCGGATATTCACGTTACAAGAATATTCATATCTGCAAAAAATTCCGTCGCAGGAAGTGGAAGGCTCCAGCACACCTCTACCTGGATAGCGCTACATAGTATTTTACCGTATTTATGGTTCATTTGTGAATTCAAGATCAGTTAACGATCACCGAGATAATTCTTCTGGTGGAGGATAGTGTATAAAATGTATATAAATTAAATTCAGGAATATTGTGAATAGTATGATAAATTTCTGTTGTTTGTTTAAATAATAGTGATAACAAGTAGATATCAGACGGGGAGTGTATTGTCACAATTAATGTATAGTCATGTTAAACATGGAGACATTCCGAACCCACCGTGTGTATGTTAAATAATCAGTTCCGTTTCCCTATTCCACCTTGCTCAAAATTCGTAATAAATACGGTTTTGGATGTCCAGATATAAGTGTTTGGAATTCAGTACCTAGTTCAATAATAGTGTAAGTTTTACATTATATTTTCATTATATTTGGATGAAGATTGATCCATTTAACGTTACTACACAACAGTTTATTGTGAATATCAGCTCTACATGTTGATTGCATAATTTGCTATAAATATCGATTTTAACGGAATTATCATCTCACATTGAAACGTACAACTGTCGATTATAATTATATTTACAACTTTCATCACAGTATTTCAAAGTTTTTATATCGTATTTCCGTTTACAAGAGGAAGATAAACAACCGCAATTCAGTTGCATAATTGGTATAAATATAGAATGTATGACAAGCAATTGGTGACATTTGAATACATCCAGATATAATTATGGAACACATATTCCGTGTATTTTACAGCAATTCAACTGTATTCTTCCGTGACTATACCGGAACTCGATGTCTGATATTACACCGACACACGTCATATTTGTGTTTATTTATGCAAATTATTGTGTATATAAATATGTTGACATTTTACTTATAACTATGGTAGCTTAAGTGGACTTTAAATTCTCGCTATTTTGGACACATAACTTATGATTGTTAATTATTGTATTTTTCAGGTTTTTACCAATTTGTTCACCGGCTAATTAAAATAGTTGATCCACACTGGGTTTTCATTTTGAATTGGGCCAACGAACTATGTTAAGCTAGCTGAGTCCGGCTCAGTACAGTAAAAACACTCATGTTTCTTACTGTCCCCGAATAATGACAAATGCGTGGAACGCCTTAAAAGGTTAGGGGTTTTCGGGGGTGTTTTCTCTGATGCAAATGCTCTTTCAATTACGTTTGCTCACACGCTTAGGGGACGTTAAGTAGAGTAAGCTTGAACGCTCAGAGGCGTCCAAGGACGTTCGCTGAAATGCTAACCGGCTTGCAGTGGCGTTCGACGAAATGCATAGGGGCGTCTGACGATGTTCGATACTATAAATACATACTCCGAAGGCTGACCACACGATTGATATCGAAGAATTCCACTGTCGTGATTGGGTAATCACCTGGATATGACATTTTAGTGGATCGGTTGCACATCAAAGGCACCTTTGTTTTATGGTTACTCGTGGTAATGAAGCGTCCCGGATAGTATAACTGTGAATACCTGGTTACCTTTGTAGATATCTTACTAGTATTGAGTGACATTTGCCGGGGTTGTCCAGTCCTGTCAAGGAACTAAAAGCAAATAAACTGTATACAAGGAGGGAGGTCGTATAGCACATCAACAAGCAAAACAAGTTCTGAAATGATTTGCCGGTGAAGTTGCTTGGTTGAGTTATTATCTCAACTGCAAAAAAAAAAAAAAAAAAAAAAAAAAAAAAAAAAGAAAAAAAAACGCTAGGGAGTAAACCAAAAGCGTCATTACTAATGCTACTAATAGATTTGAAAAGAAGGAAGCCATCAAGGTAGCCAACCGTGTGGACAAAGTGTCACCCCCCCCCCCCCCCCCCCCTTAGCAGAAACTCTGGATCCGCCACTGATACACCAGTTTAACATTAGACATTGTTGAAAAAAAAATTCATCATCTGTTCTGACACTTTTGATTCTTGTACAGTCGATGTAAATTTGATTCAAAAGTGTAGAAATTTTTTTGTTAAGTACCCCTGGATAAATGTTATTGAAAGTTGGATGCATGAAATATTTGATAAAGGAAGAATCCTACTGATTTGAAATTAATAACCACTGCTACTGAAAATAGACTGATCTGTAAAAATGGTCTTTTATGGTGTTAACTTGAGTATGTATCTGATGAAAGATTAAATTAAAACTCTTGGAACTTATAAAATTGCAGAGAAAACCAGGTTCCACTAGCTGGTTTAAATGTAGGATTGTACATGTAAGATAATTATATAAGAATAAACCTAAATTTGTATGATTGTGACATATATGAATTGCAAAAGACATCAAATTTCCAAATTATTTCACTCAAAATTACAGTTGTCAAAATATTTTGCATCAAGTTTAAACTTGTATTTACTGATTTGTCTTATATATTTACTATGAAGTTGAAAAAAATAGATATTCGCAATAATTATGTGTAAACGATTACCGGATAAAGTGTAGAAGAGAACCGGTTTTTCACTACAAGATTTCAAAGTCAAGCGATGTGTAGGCACTGAGGGATATCTGTTATATCAAAGTTTTTTTTTGTTTTGATGTTTTCTCAATGTTTAAAAGGGTTACTAGTGAGATGTTAAATTGGTTAAAAAGGTCCACACTTTTGTTTCAACACCTTCTTGGTTACAACTGCCTATTATTGAGACTTAAACCTGACTATGGCAAATAAAAGTAAAGAGCACATGAGTATAAGACGAAATTCAACCACAACTAATATATTGTCGTTCATCATCTTGAGGTCACACGGTTGACTTAAACGACGATATAACTGGTCTGAATAGTTTGAAAACGTCGTAGTCTTTTTTTTTTCACTGATGATTTATTCAAGTTTCAAGCCAAAGGCGTCTGTACTCAGTCATGACATAAGAGTAACAAGTACTTTCTTACAATCCCATATGAAGCGTGGTACTCTGGACGTGGAAAAGTACCGTATTGAGGTAATAAACTTCAGGCGTGTATGAGCTCAAATTTGTCAAAAGGAGTACCAAACAAACAAGGGTTGACTCCATCAACTGGCTTGGTAACAAAATAAATTAAGTTGTGGAACTCTCTGGTGCCAAACCTATTGAGTTAAATCATAATAAGTCTATGGTTAAATGAAAAATAATGGAAAATGAAGAAAATATATCCATGGTATATTATACATAACCCCTGTGAATAAATTGATTACATCCGCAACGGAATAACGCTTTTATTGTCGTTCTCCATGAGGCCTTCACCAAGGAGCAATAAACCCCGAATGCCTGACAATGAGTTTATAATTCAATAAAGCAATGAAGCCAATTACAAAGATGCACCCCCTTTTCTAAACCATTTTACATTCAAGAGCGATTAAAATTAAAAATGTAATATCATTTTTGTCGACACAAAGATGAGAGAGATAACGCGACATCGCAACACGAGTTTTGACCAGAGTAAATATTCGAACTCAAGTGTGAAAAGATTTAGTCGTTATCTATCCGATGTACTTATATCATCATACTAATAGTAAAATGACATAATTAAAATGACTATTTATATACACATTGCCATTTTTATTTTATTTTTGAATTAAATACAATTAAGATTAAAACAATACAACACACTGTTTTATGCATTCGACAAAACAGTGTGATTCGACAAAACAGTGTGTATTGCGCCATTGACGTTTTTGTGTATTCGAAAAAGGGACATATCGGATAACAATTATTAAATCATTTTCTTTATATTTGCAAACGATATAAAGTAACGCTAATAGTCACAAATCGTCGCATTAGAATTAAACTGTTGTATGTCCCAAAACTACAATTTTTGGGAAAATGGATTTGAAATTTTAGGAGTTGATATCTTTTCAGCTATTGATAGCCTTTACCTCAGGTTTAAGTTTGAAGGTAGAAGGGGTCTTGCCGAACGTAGAAATCCCACTTTTTTAAAGAAACAAAGCGTTGAAAACTAGAAAAGTCAAATTTTCATTTGGAAATAGAACATTTTTCAAACATTTTACTTATTTTTCCTCAGTATTAAAATGTAATGTCAAATGAAACAGTTTAAAACTTAACATTTAGTGTGCATGTAAATAGGAAATGTAGCAAAATATGAAAAAAAAACACGGATATTCAATAAAAAATTATTTCTTGTGATAATTGAACGAAATATACAGAATCTTACTTTAAACACACCATATAAAAGGTTAGAGTACCTATTACACTTTTAACCGGATTTCTAATTAATTGCATTTATTTTTTTATTTTTTCCCCTAATTTTAATGCAATAAAACAATTAGTAGGCAAAGGTAACGACCCCTTTTCTGTCAAAAATACCTATATTGCGAATCACAATTCATTCATTCAAAAGAAAAGCAAATATTGTTTTCTGCATCTCATACTTTTTCACATTTAATTGAAGAAAACTTCAACATTCCATTTCAAAAAGGATTCTTTGAGAACAAAGTAGGTAGAAAAAAAGTAATTGGTCTTTGCGAATTTCATGGAAACTGTTAAAATTGAAATCACATTTCTAAATTCTAGGATTCAGAGTTATGACTGGCAAGATTAACAAATTATATGCTAGAGCTCTGATTATACATACTTAAATATAAATTACTGGCGCTTAATTAAAAACGGAACAAGAATCAAAATTGTGAAAGCTCAATTTATTGCACATCTATAGTATACATGCAACAATTCTTCACAGGAATTCACTGAATAGGAGTTCGTGACGCATGCCAGGTGCTTGAAAAGACGATCTTGTGTCTTCCTGTTTGAAGGAAGACCAATATCAAGAATCGGAACTTATTGCGCATCTGCAAAGTTTATGCATTTTTTGTTACTGAAAAACTAAAACCATAAATGCAAAATCTTAGAATGTTAAGAGAAAACACGATAAACGGACGGAAAGACAAAACCAACGATACTGAATATCCAAAAATTTGGCGATAATAAAATTCCTAACACAAAGTTTATGTACACACGTCATGCGCTTTAAAGATATGTAAACTTCATTACTGCTTTGTGTTTTTAATAGTTAAGGTAAAGACGAGATAAAATTTCAACATCAGAGCTCTACATGAACCTAACTTAACAAAAAAAATGATTGTTAATACAAACAGCTACACAGAATATATACTTTCTTCTCAGAAAGATACCTACTTCTCACTCTACTGACGCTGAATCGCACACTGCGAAGTTATGTACGTAGCAAACTTCTCCCAGAGACTGTAAAAATATATGTGATTTAATCCTTAGAATAAATAATCAGACCCCCTTTTTTCAGTTAACTAAATATGGTTTTAATAGAATCGATTTGTATGTCTCTCGAGTTTTGTTTTGAAATCATATTTGACTACTAACTTCAAGATTAAGTTATAAAATGTAAAATTTATAATATTCCTGTCTAAATTTATGTTGATAATACATATATACAAAAACTATATGCTTTGTAGTTCATTTCCTTGAAAATTAAAATGATTTATCTCCTTATAACACCAAATTATAGAAACATTAAGTTACTTTGATTATAATTTTGCTTGAATACATATAAAAGAAACATTGATCTAGCCTTTTTATTGCAAAATAATCTCTAAAACTTATGAAAAATTACTTTAAAGGAACAATTACAGGACACAGCTAATCTCAACCGTTTATACTAATCTGATTGGTAAATTTTTGTCGCATGGCACCAATAGAGAAAAGTGATTGGTTTAGAAGTTGATACAGTTTAATACTGAATTCAAATCCACTTTGAGACAGATCATTTAATTATTTTTTATAGCTCTTAAATGACAGCACAGGGGACCTTGTGATTTTTTTATGGAGATAGAACATGTACTTTAAAGTTAGTTTGCCACCTCAGCTGAAATTTTTCAAAAATGGAGATAGATCACTTAAATTCTCATGCGACTAAAAATTGTGACTCTTAAAATCATCATAGTTGATTTCACTCCCATAAACCTTTGTTTAAGAATTGAATGCATTATTTTGAATGAAAGGGTTGACCGAAGCACATTTTCAATGAAGCGCGGTAGCGCTTCATGTTGAAAATGTGCGCCCGGTCAACCGGCTTTCATAGTCCCTATGAAACTTCAAAATAATGCATTCAATTCTTATAATTACATTTTAAACCCGAAATATAGAAAACAACTTTATTTACAGGGAAGTACATCATGTACATTGGGATTCTATTTTTACAAATTCGTCCACCTCGTGAACACGTGGTCAAATGTGTTTAACTTCACACTGATATGCCACGTGATCGATGTTCAGCTATCAAACTTATGGAATTCAAATCAATGTTCATGAAATGTAATTATTTCAAAATAAATGAAAATAAATAATTACTGTATTGATCTCTTGATATTTATTGAATTTATAAATAAATATATAAATTGAATACCATCCCTTATACATTCGAAATACCCACCATATTTCAATAATATACTACTAGTAAGTTTATAAAGTCTAGCACCACAAGGCGGTTACTTACTTGCCAGTTTAACAAGACTAGATGATCCATTTTCAAACCACCGAAGACACCAAAAATCCTCAGTTTAAAAAATATTTGTTTACATCAAAATACGCGTAATTACATGTAAAAGACAAATTTCATGGTATCACTTAATGGTATTGCATATGTATATTTAAATTGTTACGATTTTTTATCGAACACCACCCTTTCCGTTTTGCTGTATTACTGTAAATTGGCCGATTTCAGAACACGACTTTCAAAACATCGGAGACTCCAGAAGGAAAAACTTAAAATTAATTATATTTATATCACCAGAAAGATACATTTATGCAGCAAATGAAAGTATCACTTAATAAGAATTTAGATTTATAATAAAATGAAAAATCATACAGAATAATCAAGGCTACTCATAAAATTCCCGTTATTTTCTTTGTCAATCCATGGAGGTATTAACATACCTCCATGGTCAATCCAGCAATCCGGGTGCCGAGACGCAGGTGGTCTGTTATCAGTGTCGCTAATTCTTCAGTATGACTATTGTGACCAAGTTTGGTTCCAATTGGCGCAGGAGTTTCAAAGGAAAAGATCTTTGAATGTCTTTTCCATAGGGTAGAAATTGTAGCCCTTGATAAGCTTAACACTTTTGCAATTCAAACTTAACCTCTATCTCAAATAGTTTTTGAAATAAAACGTAACCCCTATCTCCTATGATTTTCACTATTTAAGACGAAAAGTAACAAACAAAAAAAACCTGAACAAACAACAAGCAAACAAACAAACAAACAAATAACAAACAAAAACAAAACGAAAATTTTGCTGCAAAGGGGCACTGTGGTTATCGGATATTCTCCAAAACCGAGGGTGGGTAGATCTCATTGTGCTGATCATTTTACTTCAGTCAGATTTTTTTATATCTGCAACAGTTTTTGAGTAGTTTGCAAGAAAAAGCTATTTACTCCTATGTTCTATTTTTAGTAACAGCGGCCATGTTGTTTGGTCTACGGACATAAAAATCACAAACTTGAAAGTGCTGGTGATGATTCAGGCCAAGTTTGGTTAATATATTGGCCCAGTAGTTTCAGTGGAGAAGATCTTTGAAAAAGTTAACGGGCGGGCGGACGGACGACGGACGCCGAGGGATGACAAAAGCTCACATGGCCTGTGGCCAGGTGAGCTAAACTAGAGAGAAAGATGTTCTGTTAATTTACAGCGACATATGCCATTATATGTCTTAAAAATTTAATTTTGATAGAAAATAGGCCGTGTTTACAGTTTTTGTGTATTTCACATAAATACACAAGTGCCTAAATACGACAGCTAAAATTTGTTTGAAATTTCCCGGGTTTTTACTTAGTACCATTAAGAAAAACACGACCAAAACGAGGTTATATTTACCTTGACCCTTAGTCATATCTCAGGTATTTTGAAAGGTAAACTTTAAAAGAAACGATGCCAGTAAGTATGTTATGTTATTTCGAACCTCTACATATTGTTTATTTCATTACATTTCCCGGAAATATTCGTTGTTTTCCCAAATGACATTGGCATTTCGTATTTTTACCTGCTACAGGTGTGCTAATAACACAAACCGCCATAACTTCAAAAGATAGAGTTGTTTTGTAATCAAGCCCCAGGAAGTTGAAATTGTAAGATCATGTTGTAAACATTAATATGTGAACAATGAAATGTTTAGAGATTTGTAAATAACGTCAAAAACGCTAAAAACTTTGAAATAACCTCTTGTTTTGTGGTGTGAAGAGCAACTTCCGGTTTACTTCCTGGAGTTGAACGAGTTGAGAAGCCTGGCATTTTATTTGAAGTAACATGATTTACATTCATTTTTAACAAAGAAATATTGACCAAAAGTAAGCCTTGATGCTGAAGTAAGTTTTGCCAAACAAAATATTTCAAAAGTCTAAATCTATCCATGCTTCCTGAGTCATGATTACTCATTCTTGTTGAAAGAAGCAGTCCACTGTCATTTGAAGCTGCATTCAAATTTTCTATAAACATGTACATAAAAAATGACACACAAGTTAAGTAGTCACAATTATCTAAACATGGTATATAATGTAGACAAAATACACACGATGTTATGCATATGTTATAATTTCAATTTCACATTTAAATCTTAGAATTTACCAGCTTTTATGTTAAATCTGCTTTACTCAGGTTAAAATAACAATTCTCATTTGATAACTTTTTATATCAACTCTATATTGAGGGATAGGGTATATTTTATTCCAGTTAAAGGGCCCGGCTAGCATGCAATTTAATACAATGATTGACATTAATTTGTTTACAAGTATAATAAAAACGGCAACAATATGTTAATATGGGCTGTGGCAGAGCCAGTAAATTTTTTAACATAACTCATAGTGTATACCAAATCCATCTTTACTTTAAAAATCAAAAAAGGCACATATCCACCTACATATCATTAACTTTATATAATTATATTGGAGGTTCTTTGTATTTCAAATCCAAAATATAAAAATTGTCACAAATGCTTAAGTAGCTCCAAATCTTCAATTAAATTTTAAAGTATTAGCCAAATTTCAAAAAGTCTGACATTTTGTAAAAAATGTTTTTAAAAATTTATCTCGTATCTGGTATAGAGAGCTTTCAATTATATATGTCGATCCTCTTTTATTAGGACAATACATGTACAGTCTGTAAATTTTTCTCTTATCTCATTATGTTGATCTATCATTCAATTATAAAATATTGCTCATCCTCTATTATTAAGGCATTTCATTTCCCAAATCTTTTAAATTTGTTATTTTTGCATGTACATGTGTCTCAAAAATTTGAATCAGTATTTTTTTCAGAGGAAAATGTTATTTCGAATCTTGTATTGAAAATTATGTGGTCTTCTGGTTTGTATTTAGAATGCAAAGCACCAGCACTATAGCATATGCCAGTTGTAGGGTTGAACAGGTTTATGGACACCCAAACCTCCCCCTTCTCCATCATTTTTCTCTATAGTGTAATAAACATACATGTATAAATAAAACCAACCATAGATAGGCTGCTATTTTATAATTAATTGCATTTATTTTGTTTTTCAGATGTCTTTCTAATATGCTAGCATTCCTGTTATTTTTGTCTGCTCTGGTGCACACTGGATGGACACAGAGTAGACAAACTGTTATTGATAATGTTGATGGATACAAAATGGACAGAGCTCCGTAAGTTGTATATTATAATGTATAATAAAGAGAGATATGTTACCTTCAATATCACAACCTTATTTGATGCCTTTGAGAGTTACATGTATCTCCCGTCTCAGCTAGTATCAACAGGGGTCTGGAAAAGGGTCCCTTTTAGTATTATTATACTAGATTTTAGTTTTCTCATTCATGACATAAATAAAGGCTAGCTTTCATAGAGTGTTTTTTATTCATTTATCCATTCATTTCTGATCATTCCATAGTCTTTTCACACACAAAAATAGAACTTTTAAAACTTACAAAAACAACTTGGGAAACTTAAAAAACGATCGTTATTTTATGTATCAGTAATGATTGAACTCTTACAAATTTGCAATCTACATTGTATCCCTACAGATCAGCTTTATAGTGATGATTGGAGCACACACACAAATACATGGCAACTATTTAGTATTTGATATGGAACATTCTGAGAAAATCTGATAAATGTGCACATTTAACTATGTTTTCCAACTAAACTGATATGAATATAAATATTGTCCCAAAAATTTCAAAAAGGAATACAAAAATACACAGTTATTATTATCCAGCTCTAATCTTCATCTTTGATGTTTCAGGCTTTGGCCTTGAATCTGTTTCTTTGATTCTAAATGTCTGTATTATACATCACCTGTCTTAATACAAGCAGTACAATATAATCACATTACATGTATATGTTTGTACTTTGATTATGTGCATATATACATGAGAAACTATTTTTTAATAAAAAACATGTGTATACTATTTATTTTTTTAAATTTTAGCACCTTTTTGGTGGTTGCTCCTAGAAGAATACGACCAAGTATGGTAATTCAAGTTTTTGTAACAATCCTGCGTCTGGAATACAATCAAGTTAACGTCAAGATTTCCGTTGTTGAGGGAAAAGTTATGTACGCTGGAGCAGAACTGCTGTTTGATCGTCCAGGAAGCAGAATTATGCAAATGAGGGTAGGCATTATATTTTTCAAAATTAAGGTTTTTTTTTGTCAGACATTACAATACACAATAATTGGGATATACAATACACAATAAATGGGATATACAATACACATTAAATGGGATATACAATACACATTAAATGGGATATACAATACATATTAAATGGGATATACAATACACAATAAATGGGATATACAATACACATTAAATGGGGTATAAGATATAACTCAGACACTATTATTTTGTGTTACTTGTTGAGATTTAGTGTCGCTAATGTTGATAACATCGATATTGATTGTTAAAATATGACAAATTGTTTGTAGGAGCTGGATTAATTGGGTCTGTCAATTATCACTGATTGTTCAAGATATCTCAGATCACTTTTTTCTCCTTTTTAGAGAAATGTTTTTATGCCCCGCTGTTAGGCGACGGGGGCATTAAGTTTTACCCTTGTCCGTCCGTACATCTGTCCAAAATTTTCGTCAAAGATTTCTCAACTTGTGTATGCAGGAATGATTTGATATTTGGTCTGAAGTTTTGGTATGATGAGTTGTAGGGTGTCTCCCCTTTTGAAATCTGTCACTCATCTACTTCCTGTTTGACAAAAGCTTTGATTTTTCCCATTATAGCCATATATTGAAAATTTTCGTCAAAGTTTTCTCAGCTTGTGTATGCAGGAATGATTTGATATTTGGGCTAAAGCTTTGGTATGGTGAGTTGTACCGTGTCTCCCCTTTTCAAGTCTGTCGCTCATCTACTTCCTGTTTGCCGAATTATCTGTATGGCGGGGGCATCCATGTCCCATGGACACATTTTCTTTAATTTATGTTTAAAAATTGTCCTTTGATTTCATTTTTTTACAGATTTGAATGACAAAATTGTGCTCAGACTTTATTGTTATTCATTAATTGATTTGAGTGAAATGAAAATTGAGATTTTGTAAAATGAAATTAATTACATGTATTTTCTGTGATGATAGACAAGTATTGTTTTGTGGACAAAGTTTTATCATAATATTTGTTTTTTTTTTTTTGTTTTTTTTTTGCTTAAGCAAATGACTATTTTTATGCTACCAGATCGGGGAGCATATTGTTTTTGTCCTGTATGTGTGTCTGTGTGTCCGAAACTTTAACCTTGACTACAACTTTTGAACTATGTAAGATAGATTTTTCCTACTTGGCAAGTGTATAGGGGTAGTCAAGAGGAACATAAATATGCAAAAAAAAAATAGGTCAAAGGTTAAGGTCACAAAGGTCAAAACTTTTATTTTCATACATTTTAATGTAGAATCTGGAGGCATCCTGGGGGCATAGGTAGTGTTTCACAAACACATCTTATTTTTCAGATGCCGTCAAATGCCCAGCAAGGGAATTATATTTTGAAAGTTGAAGGAAGTGAATATGGCAGTACAAGTGGAAATATATTTTACAATGAAACAAAATTAGAGTTTGACACAAAACAAGCTTCATTGTTTATTCAGCTGAGTAAACCTATATATAGACAAAGTCAGACAGGTAAGTTTATGATACATTTCATGAAGAGCTTACTCTAGTTATACATTTCTGTACGTTAGAAAAATTTCTTCATGCTAATATTTTTTCCATTACGGATGTCGATGAATATTCTGGTTTACAGATGTAAGCCTGATTTTGATTGGATTACATTCCTTGAATGTCAACATATATTCGGAAAACTGCCAGGTAATATAAGTTGTCATGGAAATTGACAACCTCATCACATGAAATCAACATGGTGGAATCGAATTGAAACACTTTTTCATAGATTTCATTTCTTCATTGCTGTTCACCGGAATATAAATGTAATACAGGTTACGTGTGGGGTATATAGTGTGACATACCCTGGATGTTTATAATACTTCCTACGGTCTCGCTTCAGGACTTAAAAATCCAGGGTATGTCACGCTATGTACATGTACCTCATCTGAAACCTGAATTACATATAATATTTGAACTACTGTTTAGTAATTTTGATCACAATATCTGTCAGTCTACGAGCTACATTTATGGACAAAGTCAAGGAATGTCTCGTGTTTTGTTTAAACTGGAAAATCATATAAAATATTCAAAACAATATAATATTTATAGAAGAAAATACTTACAGTGTATGTGAGGTGATGAGATATCTTTACCACTCATTGAAATTTCAGAATAGTTATACATACTGTACTTTAGTTGTAAAAGAAGTTGACTCAGTATTTGAACTTTATGTAATTCTGTTGTTGTACAGTATTTGAATTTTACGTAATTCTGTTGTTCTGCATGTTTTGACATTTTTATGCCCCCAGATCGAGGATCGGGGGGCATATTGTTTTTGTCCTGTCTGTCTGTCTGTCTGTCTGTTTGTCCGAAACTTTAACCTTGGCTATAACTTTTGAACTATATAAGGTAGACTTTTGATACTTGGCAAGTGTATAGGTCTAGTCAAGAGGAACATAAATATGCAAAAAAAAATTAGGTCAAAGGTCAAAGGTCAAGGTCATAGGGGTCGAAAAGGGGTAAAATTGGGAATCTGGGGGCATATGTAGTGTTTCACAAACACATCTTGTTGATATACAAAGGTTTATTTAGCACCACAGTTTTGAAATATTGGTTATCTTGTATTTATTATGTCTATTTCAGTTCACTTTAGAGTTGTGCCAATTTTACCAAATCTTATGCCCAAATATGGAAGTATGACCATATATGTACATGTAAGTACAAAATTTAATGCTCAAATATATAATTATTATCATATATGTACATAAATATACCAGATTTGATGCCTAAATATGCAAGTATGAACATACGTGTACATGTACATGTGGTCATTTTTGTTGGTGGGAAATATTTCACGACTTCTTACAAAAATTTTTTGTGTGCTGTTTACTCTTATATAAATCATTCATGGCAAAATTTTTGCAATATCAAGATAACCTGGATAAAGTGAAAATACAGCTCTCATGAAAATAACCACTTATACATTTTGATACCCCGCCACACGTAGTGGCGTGGTATTATGTGATACCCTCAGTCGTGTGCCGTCCGTCTGTCCTTCCGTCCGTCTGTCCGTCTGTCCGTCCGTCCGTCCCCCGAAGGTTTCCGACTGATAACTTTTGAACGGAATAACTTACAGTCTTCAAACTTGGTAGGTAGCTTGTTCACCACAAAACTCAGGTCGAGTTCCAATATGGGTTCAGAGGTCCAAGGGGTTCTGGAGTTATGCCCCTTGATACTTCGAAATTTTGTGAAACGTGGCAGGGTATCATGTAATCCACCATTACTATTTTTAGAATATACTTTTATCACCAAGCTGCTTTAATTTGTAAATGAAGTCCATACTAAATTCAAATTTTAATTGAGTTATTGGTCTTGAAATTGTCCAAATAAATTCTATTCTATTGTGATGAAAAAATTGTCCTCAATTTGAAACAACAGAAAGTAGTCTGGTTTATTTTGTTGGACAACAGGTATAGTCATTAATCAGTTGTCTATGACCTCTTGTTTACTTTAGGATCCTACAGGTTTCCCAGTAAGAAGATGGCTGGCTGTACAGACCAATGCTGGAGGTATAGCATATACAAAATTAGTGTTTTTTCACATCAATGGAAACCCATTCATTGTCTAGTTGGGTTAATAAATATTTAATCAGAATGAACTGTATTTCTTGCTTAAAGATTTTAAAACAGAAATAAAATCTAATCGCTAGTTAAATTTTATACAGAAAAAAAGACACAAAGTCTGGTTTGTTGAAATGTTGATGTCATTTAAAAATACCTGAAATAAATATGGAAAGCAAAACCAAAGCTTTCTACTATGATCCATTTTGAAATGGGGATATTGCAGGTAAATATATAATTTCTTCTTGAAATGTGGCTTTACAATGGAGATAAAAAACTTTAAATTGAAAACATGAAAAAATTTGGAATGGAAAGTTGTTTATTGCAAAAAATGAAATATTAAATGAAACCCCACCCCCCCCCCNNACAAAACAAAAAAAGGAAAACACACACACACACACACATTAATTTCATTATTTCTTATTGTTTTTTCTAGGTCTTGTAAGTCAGAGTTTTGAGTTAGCAGATCAACCTAATTATGGAAACTGGTCTATTGTTGTTGATGCTTTTGTAAGTAAAATATTTATTTTTAATTTTAATAGATCTTGCATTATTATCTGAATTTGAAATTCAGATTTTTAATAAAAACATCATGTACCGTATTTTGGACAAAATCAGGGTTTCGATCCCTTATGTAACTTCAGTTTGCAAAAAATAATGAATTCTGAATTTGAATTTGAATTTTCCTTCTTCAAAAGGTCATTTAGACAACTTACATGTATGTGTCTTTAGTGCAGATAAAATTAAAACATTTAGAAGGTCTGAAATCAAAACTTGTTTATAAATTAGAAAGTAATGCCAAAATCCGCTATAGACACAGCTTTCCATGAGGGAGATATAACTTCATATATCGAAACTTGTTTTCAAATAATGTTTAATTTTGGGCTAGTACCAAGGGACTGGATGGCTGTGCTGGTGATACCACGTCGACCAAGCAGTAATAAAATGGCAAATACCAAGATCCCAGTAAATTTTTGTATAGCATTAGCCATCTTGAGGACATATGTCTTTAGTGCAGATGAAATCAAAACATTTTGAAGACCAGAAAATTTAATTTTTTTGTGTGTAGAAGTTGTTTTTGTGCATATTAGTTAATTTTTAAGAAAATTTTTGTATATGTTTTCAGGGGTCACTATACAGACAGCACTTTTTAGTGGAAGAATACTGTAAGTCAATGTATAATAGTAATTCTGTTGGGGCTACTTTCTGAGAACCCATTCTCGCCAGGTACCCAATCTTGCCACTTGCCGTTTCTACAAAATGTTTTTAGATTTTTCTGTGAAAGTTTTGGTTCCCTGTAAAGTGGAATATTTGTTCATTTCAAACAATTGATAACATTTTAACTTACCATTTTTAGTTAGTAGAAAAGTTGTGAATGGTGAGATTGGGTACCTGGCGAGAATGGATACTCAGCCAGTATGTCAATAAATGATTAAATTAGTTACACTGTTGTCTTCACACAGAAGTAAAATCATTTTAAGTTTCACATAGGGATTGAGAGTCAAAGCTGAAATTTTTGGTTTAGCTAATATAAACACACCTAGAAATCATGTCTTGTGGTCTAGCTGGAATTTTGGACATTTTCTCATTAAGATTCTGTAAATTAAAAGAGAATCAGAAGAACTTACACATTCTTGAATACACATGAACAAATAAAGGGATATGAAATAAATATACATGGGACAAAAATCCCTATAAATACATGGTAAGATTACGCAAATGGAACAACGCTTTCATTGTTGTTCTTCATCTTGAAGTCACCAAGAGGCCTTCAACAAAGACCAAACAATCCTACCTCTAAGTAAGTTCAAGACGGCCCCTAGCACCGGTTTGAGTGGAATTCACTTGCTAAATGTTGAACAATGCTACATCCAGGTATCCACCATTTTACATTCTTTTTGTCAAGGATGCGGGGTCGTCAACAAGTATAACATATATAAGTTCTCCTACAAACATGTATAATATTCAAAACTTTTATTTTGGAAAACTTATTGTCTTTTGAAAGTCATTTACATAAATATCTTGGAAGATATAGGAATTATAGTTGATCTACTATGACTTTGGTCATATTTTGATTTCTATTCCTCTAACAATTCTAAAAACAACAATGTATTTCAAAAACATCAACAACAAAAATTCGTTTCAACTGATGACACATATTGGATTATTTTGTAGTACACTGTTGTTTCAGTATCTGGAGTTTATTTTTCGGTGCAAACTTTGCTTAAATGTGCAAGGGGAATTTTGAATTTATTAGAGTCATTGAAATTGACATTGTAGGGGATCCTCGATTTGATGTTAATGTCACAGTCAAACCATACATAATGGATAACCAAAGAACCATTGGTGGTATAGTTAATGCTAAGTAAGTATGAAGGAAGCAGACTTTGATTAAGAGAGGTAACTCTTCAATCACTAAGGCATTTGAAACAGCCAGTTTCATCAATGCATATCGATTTAAAAAAGAATTAAATCATCTATGTTACAAAGAAGCCTAGAATATATACATGTATATAAATATGTTTTAGACATACATACAAGTAATTTTTAAGAGTTATGTCCCTTAACCTAGGTTAACCTTCTTAAGTTTTTGATAGTATAAGGAATAGATCTTATGATTTGTACAAATCATATTTGCATTACTTAATTGTTTGATAAATTTATTGGTGTAATTTTCAAAAGGATGAGAAGAGAGGGGGGAGTAACTTCCTATATAAAAGATACTACATATTTTTGGCCCAAAAAAATATATTTTGTATTAAAGTCCTCAGCATTTGACATATAAATACATGTATATCAATAGGTAACAGATTTATGGAATACATGTTGAGCAAAAAGTCAACATGAATTTGCAAAATAACCCAGTGGCACAGAAATTTATGGACTATCATAAAAAAATTTTAAGGAATTAGAGTAACATGCCTTTAAGATAGAAATTGAAATCATTATATATATATATATATATATATATATATATGCTTATGATCAACATCCAGGAGGGTAAATATATGAATAAGGTATGATTTTACAGCATTGGGGTGGCCTGCCACACACACCTTAAAAGTTTTTCTCCATGATAATTTTCTGTCAATGTCCATAAAAATAATATGGAAAGTAGAAAGTTCATGTGTGGTCAGATGTTTATGTTAATGTACAAATATGAATATTTCTTCAATGTGATAAATTAAGCTTCTGTGCCAGTTGAAGTTTTAGGATTAATTGCATGTACTTTCATGATCCCTTGACCTTTATCTGTATGCAAATTAGTAATATTTGAATGTCATTATGTCAAAGCCAGAGGACATAAAGAGGGAGAATTTTTATATTTGTATATTTAATACATTCATGAATGAACTGACAAGAATATTTTTGTGTTTTAGTTTTACAACAGGACGCCCAACAGAAGGCAATGGTACCGTTGTTGTTAGTGTGTATCCACCAGGATCCTTGTGTTATCAGAATCCAACGATATATTATAACAAGTCCGATATAAATCCTGTCATGTTGAGACAAGTTTATCCATATGTAAGTCTTCATACTCTGCAAGGACCATAAGTCTCGTTCAATTTATAAAAAATTACAAGCACTTAAATTGTACCTGATGTTGCATTTGTAAAGAAAATATATGACATTATGTCATAAAACTTAAAACATCATGATTTGGCAGGAAAAGTCTGTGAGCTTGTGAATCTCAATTCCTCAGATATCGCACCACAAAACTTGCAGACACTATTATGGAAGTAATTTTCCCATACACCTGAATTATATGCACTGCTTTGATAAACGGCAAGTTTAACTGAAATCTTTATAAAAGTAAAGATTTACGTTAATATTTAGTTGCAATCTAAATAAAAGTACTTTTTGATACAAATTCACACACTGGACAAAAAATTCTCAGAGATGCAGCCTTTTGCTGTATCATCACATCTAATTGGATAGCTAAGGCATATAAAATTAAACAAAGAAAGCAAGAGTTTTCCTAATTGGAGATGAAAAAAATGACATGTGTAAAAGAAAATTTTGAGTCATGATTATACTAATTGTGAAACATAGTAATGTAGATTTTTATTTTCATTATATTTAACCCTAGGAAACAAGGCACTGCCAAAAAATCACTTTCACATTCAAAAGAGGCCTATACATTTACTATTTAAGTACAAATGTTGATACTTTGTGTATTAATTTACTACTCTTCTTCTATAGGTAAAAGGACCCATACATTTTGAATTTGACATGCAGGAAATCCGACGTGAAGTGGTCCGATTTTATCCACAGTGTACAACATTAACAGACTTCGAATTACAGTTCAATGTCAGTATATACGATTGGTTCTTTATGATGACAGAGGAAGGTTATGCTAGTACTCTTATATTTAGTTCAAAGATCAAAGTTCAGTGGGTCGGAGATATTGTTAGAACTTTTAAGCCTGATTCAACTCTAACAGTACAGGTAAGAGTTACAGTATTTTACTGTATAAGTACATTTGGTGTGCTCTAACAATACAGGTAGGAATTACTGTGTTTGATGTCTATAAATCAATTTTGTGTATAGGTTTAATTGCCTATTTAAGAAATAATTCGTGGAGATGCTATAACAGGCACAATATATTTATATTCCATTCAGGGTTATAATTGTGGGTAGTACACTACACTTTTTTGTAAACCATGAATTTTTCTTGCAGACTTTTTTTTTGCGGTTTTCAAAATTAATATCATTTTGCACTGTCTTGAATTTACGTTGCTAGGCCAAGCTACTAATTCGCCTCGTTGCGTAAAAATATTTGTCACAGTTTTATTTTCAGTCTCAATCCGCCAGGATCTCTTTATTAAGACCTCATGAGAATGTCCCTCATTTTTTGCATGCATGTCTCTATAAGTTTTTAGATGTCCACTTAACCAATTTTTCGTTCCAATCTTTATATATCTTCGTTAGGTTAAAAATCTGTATGGGCAAGGATCCTGAAGAGGGATCATTGTAGTATGTACGAAATATAGAAATTGGCTTTGTTTAATGTACAAAAATCCAAATTTTGGTATACAATATATGTTGCATGTTTTACACAAAATATATGTGAAATAATAAAGATCATGTAGGATGCAGTACAAACAATAAATAAGGTCGCGTTTACAATGTACAAAAAACAAATCTTTACCACCCTTGGAGTGTTGTACATTAGATTTTACTGTACACAAATGATTTTACTGTATTCAATGATTTTCATCATGTATTTTATATTTTTATATTAGTTTATTATTCTTTGATCTTTTGCATTTTTAGGTTGCTGCTATGCATTATGATGGCACTGCAGTAAAAAATCCACTACCAATACATATGGATATAATACCACGGTATGGTACTGGTACCAATACTGGAGGTTCTATGTATTTAGCACCAAAAACGCCTAAAGATGGAATCGCAGAATTCAGTATACCTATAAGGAGTACTGCGTTACTCGGCATGGAACTGAAGGTATGTAATAAACAGTTGTGTACTTTTTATATGGTAGACAAACAGTATTATGCATTTACAGGTATCTAGATACTTCTGCAGGTACAGTGCTCCCTCGTTATACCGCCATTCTTGAATGGCGGTCCCCCAACCTATCGCCAACCATTTTCAAGGTACATTTTTCAAAAAGTTCAATAGTTTCTATGTAATCCATTCCCTCTATACATCACCACCCTCACTGGTCACTCCCCTGGTCCCAAAGGTGGTGATATAACGAGGGTGCACTCTTATGCTTTATTTTCAACTCTCATGATGTTGTGACAGAATTATGTACCATGGAATAAAATGTATTGGTATATGAGACTTTTTACAGCAAATGACAAGAAATCACAAATATCTGAGTCTGTGAAAATAAAGTCAAACAATTTTGAAAGAAATTGCAAAATTTGTAACATATTAGGCCAAAAAAAAAATATGTGTGTTTCTGGTTACCCGACCGACCCTAATTTTTCCTTCCGACCCTAACGTCTTTTTTCCATACTTCAAAATGTTCTTGTGTGACCTCGATCGTTTTAGCGGTAGTCTTCCGTTTTGTTGGAAGCAACACCACTCAGATGAGTCTTTTTCCACAACCGCTAGCATTATTCATCAGAAAATGCAAGAAGAATCGTTAAAATCAACAGGATTCTCGACTCCTGTCGTCAAATCCGTCAGTTTTACTCGTCTGANCAGGTACAGTGCTCCCTCGTTATACCGCCATTCTTGAATGGCGGTCCCCCAACTTATCGTCAACCATTTTCAAGGTACATTTTTCAACAAGTTCAATAGTTTCTATGTAATCTATTCCCTCTATACATCACCACCCTCACTGGTCACTCCCCTGGTCCCAAAGGTGGTGATATAACGAGGGTGCACTCTTTTGCTTTATTTTCAACTCTCATGATGTTGTGACAGAATTATGTACCATGGAATAAAATGTATTGGTATATGAGAGTTTTTACAGCAAATGACAAGAAATCACAAATATCTGAGTCTGTGAAAATAAATTGAAACAATTTTGAAAGAAATTGCCAAATTTGTAACATATTATTATATAGATAGCGGTGAAAGATTGAGATTTCCCAGTGAAAGATTGAGATTTCCCAGTGAAAGATTGAGATTTCCCAGTGAAAGATTGAGATTTCCCAGTGAAAGATTGAGATTTCCCAGTGAAAGAAAAGTGATAATTAACTGCGAAATTATTTTCCATAATTTCACTCTAGGAAGTGACGTCACAATAGACGTCGTCAACGTGGTTGTTAAGTAAACGTCTCAGCGGATTAACATCGAAAACGTAGTTCATGAAAAGAATCTTAAATTAAGCATTAAATATGTTAGATCTGATCTATATAATAAAAACAATAACTAATCCTAGATTCTGATTATCGAAAATATTCAACTCATGATCGAAAAACACTGTAATTCACTCATGCGCTGCGTACATTCGTGAATTACTGCGTTGTTCGATCATTCGTTGAATATTTTGCGATAATCAGAATCTCGGATTAGTTATAGTTTAATTATTTAAATGTTACTCTTTATGTCTAATGTTACATCAATTGTTGGTAATACTAATAGAGTAGGAACAAACCTAAACAAACAAGGCAAAATTAAGCTGGAAGTACAATGTATCTTGCAGCAGTTTTTCATGACATGAAGATAAGGTACATAGGTCTCATTTTTCCGTACATGGCCGTGTCCAAGGTTGTGCACTCATCTAAACTGGGTAAATGACCAATCAGAATTGCTTTATTTTTTTAATCAACAACATTATCTATGATGAAGCATCACAAATAGCTTGGTATCACAGTGAAAAGGGTGTTAAAAGGGGAGTGGACTTTGCATCTTTCTTAAAGGTTTCGGGACGGAAGAAATAGATATTTACACTCTCAAAATAAAAGATTGGCATTTCTCACTTTTGAGAGAGATCAGTTCCTATTTTTAGCGGTATGAGATTTCCTTGTATGACAAAAAAATCACATGCAGTTTACCAGCAAATATCGTTTTTGCATATTTAGGGTCTGTAGTTTACATTTGTCCTCATAAGTGATCATAAGTGTATTTTATCTACGTATTGTGAAATAATTATATCATTTGAAGTAAAATTTCACAGAAAAATACGAGGAAATCCTCTTAAAATATGGCGAGCTTGGGAATACATTCCTGATTTTATGATGTTACAAAAAGGGACATAACTCTTTGAGTAAACAGATGAAAAGAGAACAATATTTTTGTGTGGATTTTAGTATATTTTAGGGTGAATACAGTGAGAAATAAAATTAAACACCAGTGGAATTGCGAGACAAGAGAATCTCAGACACCCTTGGTTAAGATTTCAATCATCTCAGACTCTGCAAGCTATGTCTGAGACTTGAAATATGGCACTTTGGGTGTCTGGGATTCTCCTGTCTTGAACTTCCCTGGTGTTAGATTCTTAATATCTTTCACTCATGTAAGAAACTGTTCGTCTTTTTATCTCGTTTCCCGAAAAGATGGAATTTCTTACATTTGTGAAAAATATCCCAATCTATGATCTGCTCTCATGTAAGAAGCTATTATTCTTTCGAACGTTTATATCTGTAGTTATAGTGTATTACATGTTTATTTTATCCCTTTTTAGGCTCGCTACAATGATATGTTTAACACAGAGATCTCAATGATGACACATAGATTTTGGTCTCCTAGTGGTAGTTATATCACAGTATCAACGTCAACAAAAAATCCTAATGCAAATGAATATATGATATTCCATGTTAGAACAACAAATTACATTCCCAGGATTTATTACCAGGTGAGAAATGAAATCGTAACTCTGGTCATCCAGCGAAAGTTTTATCACAGAATCAATCTCTATAAAAAAACATCCTTATGCTAATGAATATATGATATTCCATGTTAGAACTAGAAATATATTACCCGGTGTCAGGTATGAATCTAAGGTTAACAATGTTAACAGCCACAGCTCAGTCAATTGATCATGTAGATGTGGATGCCTTTATATAATTCCAACATATCCAACAAGATGTTTTGACTTTTCTATGGAGGATTGATGCTACTTAATGCACACATTTTGTCTAAAATTATCCTAGGTTCAATGATTGCGACATTTAAAGTAGTAAGAATATGGATAACTGAGTTACTTCTTGGATAAAAGTAACGGGTGTATAAACAAACATCTGGATTGGGATTTCTAAAGTTCATTTATTGTTTCTGTACACAGTGTCATGAATTTGCAAAGAAATATTTCTGGATTAGTGAGTGTAAGCATGTAACTACCTATTGTGTAGCTGTTTTTATTCTTAGATTTGTCTACATCAAGATATTTTACTTGCATATACATATATCTGACAAACAAAATTCTGATATTGTAAGAGGGGAAATTTTTGTGAGGGTTTATTATGGAGTTGGGGAGGTGATATAGCATCTCGCCCGTCTGTCCGTTAGTCCTACCTCAGGTTAAAGTTTGCGTTAAGGTTCATATCTGAGAAACTACACGGGCACATCAATCTTCTTTGGTCAGTAGATGCATCTTGGAGAGTGTTGCTGCTTCAGATGATAATGACATTTTATACTTCAATATCTCCGGTTAAAGTTTGTGTTAAGGTTCATATGTGAGAAACTACATGTGGCACATCAATCATCCTTGGTTAGTGGATGTATTTTGGAGAGTGGTGCTGCTTCAGATGATAATTGGGTCACTCTGACCTACATTTTATTGTTCAATGACTCAGATTGAAGTTTGTGTTAGTGTTCATGTATGAGATACTCTATGTGTCACATCAATCATCTGTGGTCAGTGGATGCATCTTCGAGAGTCTTGCAGCTTCAGATGATAAATGGGTCACTTTGACCTACATTTTTCACTTGACTGACTTTGGATAAAGTTTCCATTAATGTTTATATCTGAGACTCTACATATTACACATCAATGATCTTAATGTTCAGTGGATGTACCTTCTACATTCATACATCTGAAGATTATATTAGGGTTATTATTTCTTGATAGCGGGTGAGGGGATCAGCTGTGGATTGCAACTGCTCCCACTTCTAGTTTTTGCTTATTTAGCGATTGGCACATTTTCATGAAAATTTCCCCTCACCCAAATTTGTTTTGATTACCAACATAGCAAAATGTAAGTGAAAATCATGAAGATTAAACCTTTTGAATAGGTTTAGTAATCAAATTTGCGATATTTAAACCACATAAAAAATAACCCCTTCTACAGTATTAAAAATAGCACAATTTTTGTTTGTTTTTCATAGATATTTTTATACCCTGCCTCACGTAGTGGCATGGTATTATGTGATACCCTCAGTCGTGTGTCCGTCCGTCTGTCGATCCGTCCGTCCCCCGAAGGTTTCCGACTGATAACTTTTGAACGGAATAACATACAGTCTTCAAACTTGGTATGTAGCTTGTTCACCACAAAACTCAGGTCGAGTTCGAATATGGGTTCAGAGGTCCAAGGGGATCTTGAGTTATGCCCCTTGATACTTCGAAATTTTGTGAAACGTGGTGGGGTATCATGTAATCCACCATTACTATTTTTTTATACAGGTGATAGCTCAAGGTAACATTATTATTGGAGAAGAATTAGAGATGATATCTCGTAGAAAGTCTTTTGCAATAGCATTATCAAGGGAAATGGTACCTACTGCTAGACTTGTAGTGTACTATGTTTCTGGACAACCAGAGGAGATTGTGATCGACAGTATCAGTTTTTATGTCAGTGGACTCAGAGCTAATCCTGTAAGTGTATATTCAAGTAAATTTTGAGTACTCTTGAGAAATTTTGTTTATTATACCAGATTGAAAATAATTGAACATATTATTTTTATCGGTAATTCACAAAATGATAAATAAAACTCAGTAAATTGAAATAAGCTTAAATTTCTTTTAGCACAGTCAATCTATTGTTTATATCAATAATTTATATGCATTCTACAGTCAACGTATTACATGTATGAACACAAAAAATAGTACAAAACATGACGTCACTATTGCAATGGGCACATGACGCCTTCACAGTGACCCGATAATTTCGTGATAGTGTCCAGTTCAGTGATACTGAGAATAGCAGTCTCTGTAGATCAAAGGAAATTTATACAAATTACAGATAAAGGAGGTTCTGGAATTTCAATGACAACATAAAGATGACTAATCCATTTTGATTTGCAATTGGTAGCATATTTTCAGCCACTGAAGTACGATTGTAATGGACTGATTCAGTAATTCAAGGGTATATTGCAAAATCATTGTACTCTAAAACTATGTTTAGTACAATAAAAAACGCCAAGAACAATGACAATCTTAAAATGCCTATACATTTCTGAATTGGTCCATCATAAGACCTTGAACTGTGATCTCATTGGCTCATTGCTGTTCAGCAGGGTTCAAATCTTATTCAAAGAGAAAAGATATCTATTAGAAACATTAGTAGTAGTTTGCCATATGGAACCTACCAGTAGTGTTGTAAAGCTACAACATTTATACTTTTATATAACCAACCAATTAGTTTACAGTACTCAGCATTGTGTCTGTTTTAGGTTAAAGCTGAAGTTAACCTTGGAAAGGATTTCACTAGAGATTCTATTGAAATTAGAGGAGAATGTGACCCTGGTTCATACATGGCCTTTGCTGCAATGCCACTAGACATTTATAGCAGAGGAATTAATGATGGACTGACTGAATACAGGGTGAGTATATCTTATATCCATAGTATTTTTGACCTAACAAAATTAAAAGCCCATATCTCCTAGTGAATAAGGTGGTAAGTTTGTCTAAACATCAATGTAGCCTACCATGCCTTAGGTATAATTTATTTCCTTGTGATGTACCGTGGGTACTTGCCCAAAATTAGTGGTAATGATTATAATCTACCTACCTTTGGTGAGCGATTCCTTCTAGGTACTTTAACTTATCCCTTGGCCAGGGAAAGTTCAAGTTGTCAAATACATTTTGTTTGTTGTCTAGTTTTACAACTTTGAAAATGTCTACTATTGTAATGAAAAGATAAAAAAAATGTAAAAAAAAAAGTTACTTTCCAAACCATTGAAAGTAAGAACTACGCTTTTTCGTTCTGTCTCAGAATTCGTGTATTTATTTAGTAATAAAGTATGTTTGGTTGTAATGTTGATAAAATCCTCCGAGTGAAAGTAATAATAAACAAAATTAAATATGAATTTTCCTATTACAGTTAATTGATGAATTGAATTCTTACGATGGTAACAACAGAAGAGCATGGCAACATTTATGGAGATTGAGTGAGACAGAATTTGAGTACAAGTTCTTCACTTCCACAGGACATGGTATTGATACTACAACGACACTCAGTGTAAGTGACTCTGCTTAGTCCTATAAGTACCTTTATTTTTTATTTGTTCACTATCTATTAATAAAGTTAATTTTGGATATTAGGGTAATTAAAAAAATTACCAAACAATTGTTAAGAGGCAAAATCTTGAGGGCAAAAAGACAGTCTGCGCAAGACCATCAAAAAGATTGTAAACTGAAATGGTCCTGACTTGGTACAGGCATTTCAAAAGAAATATTGGTTAAATCTATTATGGACAGCCAAACTTCTCCTTCCAAATCGGTAGTGTCTGTTAGCAACTCAACAGCAAAAGCCATTGAAAGGTCTTGAAATGCTCATCTCAGTAAATTTGATTTTTGTAATTTGTATTTCTAAGCAAGCAAATACTTTACATGACTTAGGTGATGCATTTTCATCAAACATTGGCAGATAGTCCGTACATGGTTTCAAAAGTACATAGATAACTTTCAATATCTAACAACATGTGTATCTATATATGTATTAAAAGTGTTAATTTTGTTTTTGCAGGAATCTGGTTTAGTTGCATTGTCAGATATTACAGTAAACAGAGTTGTCCGTAAGTTGTCTTTCTTAGTTGAATTAATGTCAAGGTAAAAATGTTCTTAGAATAATAGTTTTTTATACGAGACCATATAAAAGATGAAGAATTTCTCACACAAGTGGAAGATATCCCGATCTTTAATTTTAGTCGAATGTAAGAAGCTACTTCTTCTGTAAAATACAACAAACAAACCGAAAGAAAGTAAAACTTGCCGTTCCTTGTAGATTTTTCAACTGTGACGTCAAATAATTTACGGCGTTTACTTTGGTAACAATTATGATGTCGACAAAATGGGAACATTGGATTGGACGTTTACCCATGTTAGACAGCTTCAAGCGACCCTGTCTTCTATGGGCCGTCTTACACAGGAAACAGCCATTTATGGAAGAAATAATTTTCTTGATAACATCATTCATTCATACCTTTCTGTAGCTATGTATGCATGAGTTAATTTTTTATATGCATTATTCTGGTTCTATTTTACAATGACAGAATTAACTTGATTAATTTTGGATGCAGGCACCACTTTGATGACACCTTTGCCTTTTTCATTATTGTACTCTTGCTGTTTAGTCCCATGTGCCTTTTAATACAAACATGGAAGGCATTATTGCTTATTTGAAAAAATGTTTTCAGGAATGATTCATGTTAAATAGCAAACATATGCCCTTTGGACTTTCAAATTTCATGGCATAATAGTTTTCATTGTGGCTATTTATTCACTTAGAGTTACCTATGTGCACCTTGTTGACATACAGATAGAATTTGAATTTTTTTCATAATTCTATGATTAATTTGGACATTACTAGATTTTTTGCATGTTAGGAAATTCATAACTTTCAGACAATCTAGTGTATATATAGCCTTTTGATGAACTTTGCCATGTGATGATGCAAAAGAACTGATTTGTTGCTGAAATACTAGCTGCTAAACCTCCATGTATATTCATAGAAAAAAAGAAGGAAACAGGGAATGTGTCAAAGAGACAACGACTCAAAGGGGAGTAATAACAACTCAAAGCCACTATAAGTTCTTCAATGAACGGCGAGGAAACCTCACACCCAAGGGCAGGTTGGAGTCGGCCCCCTAATAAAGAGTAATCAAGTTCAGCGAAACATCATCCTAGACTCCTATAGACATACAGTAAACTAAGTAGAAGATTCAAAAAGGCTTAATAAATTTCCTGACTTAGGACAGGCGCAAACCTGCTGTGGCGGGGATAAACTAGTTTTATTGGGCTCAAACCTCCCCCCTAGCCAATGTTATAAAAAACAATAGTAACAACAGTAGAATTCAGTTAGCAACAGGACTGAGTCAATTGTGAAAAATGAAACTGAAAGAACTAAATATACGGACATAAACATGAAATCATAAAAGACTACTATCAGTTAACTGACATGCCAGCTCCAGACCCCTTACCAACTGACAAATAAAATTATGTACCCTCAGTATACTGCTACCAAGATCCCTTCCTGTGAGGAGTTTAGCATAATGATTTCATGCACATACCAGAACACATAACCCGTGGCCATGTAATACTGATTTAGAATGTGTTACTTTAATTGTTCTATATTACAGATGATTGAAATCTTACTCGTGACGGACTGTTGCCATTTTTTGATGGAACACCACTGAACTGTTGTGTACGTTCCTACTTCAATTATTTTATATTTCAGATGATTGTAATTTTACCCGTGATGGATTGTTGCCATGTTTTGATGGGACCTGTTACCATGTAAACAAAACATGTGATGGTATAAAGGCATGTCCAAATGACTGGGCAGATGAACAGAACTGTGAGTATATGTCAGTGTTGTCAGGTTCTCTGTTAAACCTAAAATTCAATGCAAATGTAGTGAGGTATTGCTGCTTTTCATTGCACAAAAAACTTTTATCTGAGGATTTGGAAGGTGGTCCCCATCTCGCTGAATCATGCACAAAGATTTGTAAAGTCTTTTATATAAAATTACTAGTGTTTTTATGCCCCGCCACGAAGTGGAAGGGGCATACAGATTTACCCTTGTCTGTACGTCCGTCCGTCTGTCCAGCCGTCCGTCCGTCCGTCCGTCCATCCGTCCGTCTGTCCCGATGTTAAGCTTTGTGTTTAGGTCTATATATTGGCAAGCTCTTGTCGTATTTTGATAAAATTACATCAGTACATGCACCTTGATTAATACTACCATATTCACTAACAATTAGGGGTCCATGACCTACGTTTTACGCTTGAGTGACTTATATTAAATTTTGCATTTAAGTCCATTTCTCAACAAATGCATTATACCAATATGATGTTTCATCAAATTCATTGCCTTGATGAGTACTACCCAAAACATTGACATTTAGGTGGCTTTGATTTATATTTTACGCTTGAGTGACTTTTGTTAAATTTTGCGTTAAAGTCCATTTCTCAACAACTATGCATTATACCAATATGATGTTTCATCAAATTAATTGCCTTGATGAGTACTACCCAAAATATTGACAATTAGGTGGCTTTGACCTATAATTTACGCTTGAGTGACTTTTGTTAAATTTTGCATTTAAAGTCCATTTCTCAACAACTTAACATGCTATCCCAATGTTGTTGCATCAAAATAAATCAATTTCATGAGTACTATCCACATCAAGGCCTATTAAGTGTCTTTGGCCTACATTTTATGCTTGATTGATAAGGTAAATTTTGTGTTTTCATACTTTTTTCAAAAACTACACAGCATATGCCTGATAGGTAATCTATTGTGATAATTTTGTCGGCGGGGCATCCGTGTCTTATCGACACATTCTCTAGTTCTATCATATATGGCAAGTGCTTATTATAGTATAAGTGTTAGATAAACATATCAATAATAAAGATGTGACCATACAATATAATGGTATCAGGTCTCATAGTGATACAGGTCATTATGCTGACTCTACCTGATACAAGACAGGGCTCTACATTAAGGCTTGTCAGACTTCTCCCTACTAGTCCGAGTTGGATCAGACAAGTAATATTTAAAACTACTTGCCCAAAGTTCAAATAAAATGAAATTCTGCTCTGTATGTACAGGTTACAATTCATTTCAGACAAATAAATCTGAAGTTTATGTGTCCCATAGATAAATCTAAGTTAATGTAGATGCCTGCAAGAAGTTGTACCATTACACTGTATATATAATATATATGTACCTGTATTATTCTTAGGTTGATTTTTGGTCTCTGGTTTAAAAATCATGCATCACGCCTAATTTTAGTGAATTAGTAAACTACATTTGCTCTCTTTATTTCAGGTCCAATAGAAGATCCTCGGTACAACAATAGAACAGAGGGAATGATTGATAGAGTTAGTCGAGTTCTCAGGTTCTATGAAGACAGTTCATGGGCATGGAAAGAATACTTTACAAAGTAAGTCAGAGTTCTGAGGTTCTATGGAGACTGTATACAGCCATGAGAAGAATATATGTACTTTACAAAGTGAGGTCAAGGCTTTGAAAAGACTGTTTTACTATCAAAGCATTTTTTTGTTCATATTAGGTATACTTTTATAAGAATTTCAGGAGAAGCAACTTTGTGAACATAGGAGAACATAGAATGGCCAATGTTCAACTGATCAGTTGTAAGTTTAGTGTAAACAATATTTATTCAAATAAATCTGAATGAACATTTTTTATCCTGCAATTGTGGTATTTACTAGACACATACGACACTACAAATATTTTTGTATTCGTAGGGTAGACTGGTAACCAGTCCACAATTTTAAACGAAGAAAAGACTGGTTTGAAAACGTCAAATACTTTTGACTTCACAGTTCAAATTCATCTATGACGTCAGGAATTATACCAAAATGGCTGCAGCTGCAGCTGCAGCTGGTCCTGCTTCACAAAAAAAAAATGCATTAGTAAATAGGGTTTAAATGATTACAGAATAAAAACAATATACATACATTGTCGGAAATACAAAATTTATTTGTTCCTCGCTGCGAAACAGGCAAGAAATGCTCGGTAAACCGCGCATTTCTACCCGTTTCTAGTGCTCGTCAAATAAATTTTATACTTTCCAACAATGTACATATATTGGATTTTCAAGTTACATATGTAGGTGCTGAATATTAGAATGTACTTTTAAAGGCAGGATCATGGAATAATTAGGTCCCTGCATGGAGATGCGGGTGCCCCATTGTTTTCACTGTCTATCTGTCAATAATTTTTTCCATCAAAGATTTCTTGGAATGTATATGTGGAAATGATTTGAAATTTGGTATGAAGCATGGAAATGATGAGTTGTATTGTGTAAGCAATTTTCAAGTTTGTTGGACATCCACTTCCTGTTTGCCGTTATTTTAATTTTTTACTATAAACCAAATTTTTGTCTGATTTTTTTTGCTTTTACTTGAGGGAATGATTTGAAATCTGGTCTGAAGTTAAGAAATGAAACGTTGTATTGTGTAAGCAATTTTCAAGCTTGTCGGGCGCCCATTTCCTGTTTGACGATACTTTGATTTTTTACTATAAACCAAATTTGTGTCACAGATTTCTTGGCGTTTACATTAAGGAATGATTTGAAATTAGGTCTGAAGCTTGGAAATTATGAGTTGTATTGTGTAGGCAATTTTCAGGTTTGCCTTTTGACTATTTCCTGTTTGCTGATACTTTGATTTTTAACAATTTTTTGTCAACAAATTCTTGGCTTGTATTTGTGGGAATTATTTGAAATTTGGTCTGAAGCTTGGAAATGATGAGTTATAAAGGGATTTTCAAGTTTGTTTAACGTCCCCTTCCTGTTTGCCAAAAAGGTTGATTTTTATTACTATAAACCAAGATTTTGTGATAAGATTCTTTTACTTCTATTAGCTTGCATACTTGATATTTAATCTGAAGCTAAGAAACGATATGGTTTTGTAAAACGTGAGTCCACACTACCTCAATTTTACTTTTGCCCAAAGTTTAAGGGCCCTTTCAACGACTTGCTCTAGTTAGCATATATAATGCAATATTATGGGCATTTTAGCATATACATGTATAAAACAATATTATGGGCATTTTAGCATATATAATACAATATTATGGGCATAAATGAAATTTTCACAATTTTTCTCCCATTTGGGAGGAATTGACATAAAATAGATGGATAATGAAGTATTACTTTACAAACTCAGTCCATAGCAATTTTATTGAAAGGATGATTTACAAAAGTAAATTCATGGTGAGGGAATAAAGTCATAACAGAGTGATTTGGAGGCATGAATGAAATAATTTACAAAGCAGGATAATTGACATAGAAGAAATAATTTTAATACACAATGGTTTGTTCTTTATGCTGTAAAACATGGGTGGCTTGAACACTCAAGGGACCAACGAAACAGTTCAAGTCAAAGTGGAGTTCAAGTTATCAAAGTTCAACTATTATTAATTCTTTTAAAAAAAGGGTGCAAGACATCCATGATGTTTGAGTTATTATAGGATTAAACACCGTTTTAAAGGAATTTATTGGAGTATAAATGGGACCAATTCACTCACAAACAAATAAAAGTCCGAAGGATATGATATGTTTGTGAGTGACTTGGTCCCATTTATACTCCAATAAATTCCTTTCAAACAGTGTTTAATCCTTATACCGGGTAATTCTTTCAATTTGATGATAAGTAATTGAATTCTTACTTTTATAATGCCAATCACACGTTTTTGTTCTATTTGATTCACTTGGCGTATGAATATATAAGGTGAACTTAAATGTAGTTCGGTCAACATCGTCTATCGAAAAATAAACGACTTCAGAAATTGCAACCGGAAGTAATTTCAACTAATCATATCAGCACATTTCTAATATGCAAATCATATAAGAATTATTGCAGTTCAAGCCTTCGAAGTTTAACTGCATTTACAAACTTTGGGTACATTATATATATATATTTGTTATGCCCCTGCCGTTAGGCGACGGGGACATGAAGTTTTACCCTTGTACTACATAGGTACGTCCATACGTACATTTGAAATTTTCCACAAGGATTTCTCAGCTTGTGTATGCAGGAATGATTTGATATTTGATCTTGAGCTTTGGTTTGATGAATTGTACCGTGTCTCCCCTTTTCAAGTCTGTCACTCCTCTACTTCCTGTTTGCTGTGATATCTGTATGGCACAGGCATCTGTGTCCCATGGACACATTTTCATTTATTCCTTTTTCTTTTTCAGACCTGATAGTAAGGTACAGTTTAGAGTTTATCCTCCTAAATATCCACTGACATGGATGATTAATGGTATCGCTGTCAGCAGAAACTTGGGTCTAGGTGTTATGAGGCAGCCAATAAGGGTATGTTTTCATAGTGAGAGTTAACTTTAATCTGGTCCACTGACATGGATTATTAATGGTATCACTATCATTAGAAACTTAGGTCTAGGTATTAAGAGGCAGCCAATAAGGGTAAGTCTTTATACTGTGAGTTAACTTAGGTCCCGTCCACTGACATGGATTATTAATGGTATCACTATCAATAGAAACTTGGGTCTAGGTGTTATGAGGCAACCAATAAGGGTAAGTCTTCATAGTGAGAGTTAACTTTGGTCTGGTCCACTGACATGGATGATTAATGGTATCACTATCATTAGAAACTTGGGTCTAGGTGTTATGAGGCAACCAATAAGGGTAAGTTTTCATAGTGAGAGGTAACGTA
>MJUU01043100.1:43884-54445 GCA_002080025.1 Modiolus philippinarum
CTTACATTCAAGTTTACGTCCGAGTTCAGATCTAAGCAACTGTACATGGTAGGATCATCTAACCTTGCATGTGCATGCATCTTTGGCAGTAGGTCAGCATCCAGGCAAAATTAGGTCACTTTTCCGTTTATGTCCGAATTCAGGTCTCCATAACTGTACATGGTAAGATCATTTAGCCTTTGTATAAGGGATGGTAAATGAGCACCCTGGCCAAATTGGGTTTCCGTGTCCATGTGCCATAACGAGGCGAACTTTGTAATCGTTGATTACCTATGTTTTATAAAACTTAAACAGTGTTTCTAGAATGTTGACATTTAGTGGTAAGGTGTTCAATTTTGGTGTATGACTTCCTTAGGATGATAGCTTTCTGATGGCACCATATTTTTAGACATTTTGACCTTGACCTTGCCCTGAGGGCATTTTTTTTTTTAAAACTTTAACCTTGCTTCTAGAAGTTAGTTGTTTAGTGATAGGGTGTTTATATTTTGTTTGTGACTTCCCTATGGTGAGAGCTTTCTGGAAGTAGCATAGTTGTAGACATTTTGACCTTGACATTTCCCTGGGGGCAATTTTTAAAAAAACTTGTACCCTGTTTATAGAAGTTATTCTTTTAGTGATAGGGAGTTCCTGTTTGACATGTAGCTTTCTTATAAAGCATTTAAAGTATTGAACACATCACAATTACGAAAATGTATAACTTTCAAATTATTGTGCATTGCGGTTACTCTTGTCCCCGGCGAGCTATGTTGTCTTCTGACAACTCTTGTTCTTTTTCAGACCTGATAGTAAGGTACAGTTCAGAGTTTATCCTCCTAAATATCCACTGACATGGATGATTAATGGTATCGCTGTCAGCAGAAACTTAGGTCTAGGTGTTATGAGGCAACCAATAAGGGTAAGTTTTCATAGTGAGAGGTAACGTAGGTCCCATCCACTGACGTGGATGATTAATGGTATCACTATCAGTAGAAACTTGGGTCTAGGTGTTATGACCCAACCAATAAGGGTAAGTTTTCATGCTAAAGGGTAACTTAGGTCCTAACTGCTTAAAAGGTGAAACTTTTGAAAGCATGTCTAAAAACGTGACTTTAGATGTGGCCTATTCTACTCTCTGCTTACATTTTTTTGTATTTAGGCAGTAGCAAATACTGAAAAAAATTTGCCTTTTGTTTTCTGAAGTATAGAAATAAATATTTGACCATCTTCATTTGGTAAAAAACAAATTATAGTTTTTATAAAACTTCCCTTTTTAAAGGAAGATATTTAACACCCAAAAATATCACTATTTCATGTATTTTAGGAAATAAATCAATAATCAAATCTTTTTTTCTAATTTTCAGTACGATGCCACAAGATTTATGTACATGATTGTTGAAGCTCCTGATATTGTTGTCCGTGGAGAACATGTTGGAGTAAGAGTTACCCTCTTTAATTATTGGCCAGATGACGATTTTATTGAAGTTTTGTTGACAATGAAAGGAGCAAAAGAATACGATTCACTTCTGGTTGGAGATGAAGGTTACGTAGACTCTAGAAATCCACTACGACATCCTGGAGACCATCAGACCATTGTGTTTGTAAGTTGTCTTCTCGTTTTATATTTTATATTTTACAATTAAAATGAAGGAGTATAGTCATATATTATTATGGTAAGGCAGGTTTTTCATTGTGATTCACAGAATATAAGACAATGCAGTTTTAAATATTCACAGAATATTTGCATTTTTTTTTCATTCAAGGATTCTTGAATATCTTGATATATGTTATTCATTACTATGAATGTAATGATTGAAAAAGGGTCGCCTGAGATGAGTGGTCCCTTAATATAGGCATTGGTGAAAGTTTTCTGTGTAATACACAGTGATGAGACTATGAGTCATATGAAACGTGTTATTGCTTGATGCAGTAGGTTTGACTGTAACTATCAATATTTATCAATATCAATATTGTTTTTTAGTTGGAATTTAAATTATTCAAGAATGATTAAATGAATTAAAATGAATTAAAATGAATGTTTTCTTTTTCAGTTGGAGCCAGGTACATCCAAGGACATTTTTATGCCTATAATGCCAAATATTGTGATGGGTAGCTTTAACATTTCTATTGAAGCTTGGGCGTTTATGGACAGAGATTTCTTCTCCAAGACAATTTATGTAAAGGTATGATTTGATAGAGATATAAAGATGGGAATTTTTAGGAATATCTCATTAAATCCAGAAACTATTGGAATCATGCTTAAAGATTCCTGAATTCTTATCCAACATTTTGAAAGTTAAGGAAGTTGGGGTGAATTTAGTGAGAAAGATTGGTAGGTTATCTCCCTTTACCAAGTTAGTTATATATAGTCAAAGTGGACCAATTACCATCATGATATTTCTCTGTAACATTCATCTAAAAGAGATCTGCCCATTTCACCAACAATTGGGTGTCCATGACCTACATTTTATGGTTGAATGACTTTGGTTAAATTTTGCAACTTATCACAATTCAGTGACAGGGAACTAATTTTATGAATGATTGAAATGGGTTAATCTTTCGCTATAAATTTATTGGCAGGGCATCCATGTCTTATAGACACATTCTCTAGCTTTTGTTATTGCTTAATAATTTTTTTTTATAGAATTATGATATGTTTCAATGCATGTAAGCATCAAATGGACATTGATACTACTGTACAGGTATCTAAAAAGTATGATTTCATGGGAATTGTATTTTTCAAATTGTATTTTTTGGCAAATATATATACAATATATGTACATTGTCCGGAAAATATATAATTTATTTGACGAGCTTTAGAAATGGGTAGAAATGTGAGGTTTACCAAGCATTTTTGGCCTGTTTCTCAATGAGTACAAATAAATTTTATATTTCCTGACAATGTACATGTACGTAAATTGTTTTTATCCTGCAATCATTAAAAACCTTTTTAAAAATGTGTTTTCCTAGTTAAGCGGGACGGTGAAGAAAGTAAACAACTTCAGCCATTTTGATTAAATCCTTGACGTCTTAAGTGAATTTACACTGTGCATCAAAGTAGTGAGGTTCCCTGTCTTTTCTTCTTTCAAAATTGTGGGCCGGTTTCCAGCCTACCCTACGAATACGAAAAAAAAATATTCTAGGGTGGTATTTATCTGCAGGATAAAAGCTGTTTTCTCAAAATGATCCCTTTCTACTTCAAAATACTTAGGTGTGTAGAATACATAGAAAAGACAGTTAAACAACATTTTATTCTGCATCATACAATTATTAATAGCCCAAGACATTTTAAAAAAAAATTTGTTTACCAAATACTTCCAAACCAATAAATTACATTCGCATAGCATTATTGTGTCGCCTGCACCTAGTGCGGGATCTACACATAGGGATCACTATCCGTTGTCTTGTGTCCGTCTGTCCGTCTGTCTGTCTGTCCGGCTGTCTGTCTGTATGGCTCCAAAATTTTTACTTTATCCGCGTCTCCTCCTAAACCCCTTGGTACTTTCGAACGAAACTTGCAGGAATGCTTCAGTATATATTGTAGATGTGCACCATCTATTTAGGTTTTCTTTATTTATGTTTTTCCAGATTTTGAACCTATTTTTGGACTTTGTCATTTTAGCTTATTGGAGTCATAGGGTATACCTCCATTATCCGCAACTCCTCCTAGACCACTTGGTACTTTCCAACCAAACTTACAAGAATGCTTCAATATATATTGCAGATGTGCACCATGCATTTAGTTTTTGATTAATTTTGATTTTTTCGATTTTTTTGCTATCTTTGGACTTTGTCATTTTAGCTTATTGGCGTCATAGGGTATACATGTACCTCCATTATCCGCAACTCCTCCTAGACCGCTTGGTACTTTCCAATCAAACTTGCAAGAATGCTTCAATATATATTGCAGATGTGCACCATGTATTTTGTTTTTCATTTATTTATTTTTTTCAGATTTTTTAGCTATCTTTGGACTTTGGCATTTTAGCTTAATGGTGACAAAGGGTATACCTCCATTATGCGGAACTCCTACTAGACCGCTGGGTACTTTCCAACCAAACTTTCAGGAATGCTTCAATTTATATTGCAGATGTGCACCATGCATTATGATTTTCTTTAATTTTGTTTTTCTCTGATACATATAGTGCAGGCGACACATGTGTTTCGCGGAACACCCATGCATTTTTTTTTTATCCGGCACTTTTACCATTGACAACACAGAAAAATTTGGGGATAAACTTACAGATATCATTATATTGTTGTATCTTATTTGTAGCCTGATGGTGTACAGAATTATTTCCACACACCATACCTGATTGATTTGATCAAGTACAGTTCTATCAAGATCCCTGAATTGAAAGTAGAGGTACCAGACAAGTACATAGTTCCCGAAGTAAGAGAACATTTATATGTTCCTGGTTCACAGAAAGCTGTTCTGACATGTTTCGGTAAGTTTATGTAAGAACACAAGAACATAGTTCCCGAAGTAAGAGAACATTTATATGTTCCTGGTTCATAGAAAGCTATTCTGACTTGTTTTGGTGAGTTTATGTTGGAATACAAGTACTCAAAGCAATGAACTTGTTCTTGTCCTAATATAGCAGAAATATTGCCCAGTGGATGTAAAACTTTATCTTTCCTTTAACATTATTCCTTTCTATAGGGTCTGTAAGTCTCGTCATGTGACCCACGAGAATCTACGTTAAACAGGCAATTCTGAGGATTATGACTTTCAAATTTTTGTTTGAAACGTTATGTGTCTTTCTTTAAAATGTAACTTCCGGGTACAGATCTTGATCCTGGAAGTTCCAAAATTTTACGAGACTTACATGCCCTATAACTACCGTTTCCTTCTTGTTTCATATCCCTGGATTGGTTTTAATAAGCTCCTTGTCAGTCCCATGTGTAGTGTAACAGTAATTGAGTGTTATTTGAATAATATCCCTGGATTGGTTTTAACTGGCCCCTTGTCAGTCCCATGTGTAGTGTAACAGTAATTCAATGTTATTTGAAGAATATCCAATGGATTTCTTTAGTTAAACTCTTATATGAATTTGACCTAATATATCTATATTATAGGTGATGTAGTTACGCCAGGATTTTTCACAGAATTTCCGACTGCTGAAGATATAATGTATCGTCCATATGGCGCTGGAGAGATGAACATGTTTAATTTTGCATATAATCTTCTAACACTGAAGTTCAAGAAAGCCAATCAGCAACTGCCCAATGATTTATTAAGACGAACACTTAAGTACATGAATGTTGGTAAGCAAATTCTATTTTTTTTTCATTTTTTGAGTAGAAAATATTACTGTATCTGTATCTGTTGACAAAATGACAACCCAGCAGCACACTGGAATAGGTTTGTCCTGTTATAAGATGGATTTGTATCATTTTGATTTCAGTCTTGTTGTTTATTATATGACAATTTTGTTTCTTTTTACATTGTTGTTTATTTTCATGATAGTGTTGCTCATTATCATGACAATGTTGTTTATTATCATGACAGTGTTTTTATTATCATGACAATGTAGTTTATTAATAAATTGTTGTTTATACCCTTAACAATGTTGTTTATTAGGACATTGTTGTTTATGTTTATGACAATGTTGTTTATCAATACATTTTAATTTGTTATAATTACAGCTCTACAGAGACAGCTGAGTTATATGAATAATGATGGTTCATTCAGTATGTTCAGAGATGATGCAGCTCCAAGTATATGGTAAGTGTAAGCCAGAAAAATCTTGGATCATTTTTCATGCAACTTATCATTTTGTATCCTAGAAAATAAACCTATCTTCAGTCTGCTGTGTTAACCATTAGTCTGATGCTGATGCCAGAGACTAGTAAAAACTGATTCAAAACTACTAGTAATAAAAATTCCATCAAATTTGTATAGATCCATGTATATAGGAAAAAAACTTGGAGAAATGGCTTTAGATGAAACAGTTTTTGGGTTAGACTACATATTTTTTAAGAGAACCTCAGTTATGTTTGAGATCAAGTAAAATTCAAATTGAGTGAGTAATTTATTAAAATATGGATGATATGAGCAAGTTGAGGTAAAGAATTGGCTTATGCATGGTTACTATTTTACTATATAAGGTGAATAGAAAAAAATGGGGGTATCATGGTTTTCAGTATAATTGCCCAATAAAAGAACAATGTTTAGCAGAGGTGACATATAGCTTTTTTCTAGAAAAAGTTACAAATGTATCTTTACCTTATATGAACTTTACAGTCAGTTGGAGGTAAAAAAAAATCTTTTCCTTTTAAGGGTATTTATTTCTTGTCCAGATTTAAATACCCAGAAAGGCATGTACTATTCTAGAAGTGAAATGAGTATGGGGACCCATGCAGGGGCAGATAAATGATTTTTCAATAGGGCCTATTGGGATCCATGGCCATCATCTGTATCATTGTCAATGTTGTCAATTGTGGCATCACAAAAAATTCTGACACATTTTTCTCTCATTTTATTACTGTTGAATAATCTTCATAATAATTTGTCTTACTTAGTTTATTTTCCTGTAGGGTATGACTTATATCCCTGTATATATACCATAAAATTTATTTTCATCATATTTTCACAGGTTGACTGCATTTGTTGCTAAAACCTTACAGGAAGCAAGATTTGGAGAATGGGAAAGGGATTTGTTTATACCAATAGAATTGTTAAACAAAATCGCACTGTATCTGTGTAGTCAGCAACACAATGAGACGGGAGAATTTATGGAGAATTATTCTCCTATTTATGACAGAAATTATGTAAGTTTTTAATTGAAAAAATTGTGAAGTTGAAGTTTCTGTACCTAATATTTTGTAGAGAATTTGATATATTTAAAGATTTTCAGACGATAGAAATTGTTCATAACTATACAGTGACATGCTAAAACTGATGCCAATTTTGAAATTTGATATTGAAAATGCTCCAGTTAAAAAAAAAATCCATTATTTACATTATTAGTTACTGATAATTTCTTAAAAATTTGGAAGTAATAAAATACAATTGAGTGACAATTTTTGAAATATTTTTCATGAATTACAATTACAATACAGAAATAAGATGTGATCATTTTTATGACACAGAAAAGACAGGTTTTTTGAGTTGGTTTCATTTTAATAAGCAAATACCGAAAAAAGTGAGACATGAAGCTTCATATAGGCCACCATCTAGTGTGAAGAAAAGTTTAATTTATGCTGTCCAGGGCCTAGAGCAGAAATGACTTGAAATATATGTATGTGAAGATATTGTTTTTTTTTAAGAAAAATATATAGTTTATGTTGTATGTAGATTCATTGGCAATTTCTTTTGATTTTTCAGGGTCATATTGAAAATCTTAAAATTCAGAAAATGATTGGACATCCTGTGCCAGTAACTGCCTATGTGCTGATAGCACTATACAAACTGAAAGATGCCTCAGGAGTAAGTAACATCAGTATACCCTTTATAGAAGTTGCTTATGAAGTACAAGCATAACATTGGTTATTAAATTTGAGGTTGGTGCTGAGAAGGCACAAAAATTAACGTCCATATTGGGAAAGGAAATTCACCATAACTTGAAACTTGAAGAAAATTACTGGAGATTTTTTGGAAACGGTATTTTTGTAAGACTTCAACATAGGCCAGGATTTTTGCATTTTTGTTAATTTTGTCTAGAATTTTGAAAATATGTTACAAATATACCCCCATTTAGAGCCTCCTCTTGCCTTATGTCAATTTAAAGTTTGTTCTTTAATCAGTTATTATACCCCCCGCTTGAAAAGTGAATTAAATCAAATTGACCCCTGCTTGAAAAGTGAATTAAATCAAATTGACCCCCGCTTGAAAAGTGGGGGTATATAGTGATGGGGTTGTCCGTCTGTCCTTCCGTCCTTCCATCTTTCCATCCGTCCGTCCATTACACCTTAGGGTACCCATCTCTTATCCGCTACTCCTCCTGAACCATTGAGCAGATTTTCATGAAACTTTAACACAATTTTTGTGACATAATGTAGATGTGCACCTCCTATTTCAGAAATTGATTCAATTTATTTTAGGGGTTTCCCATAACAAAACATGGACTTTGCCATTACATAACAAGTGGATACCAATCTCTTATCCGCTACTGCTCCTACCACTCATGAAATTTTAAGACAGTTTTATGACATAATATAGATGTGCATCTTTTATTACAGAAATTGATTTGATTTGATTGATTATCAAATGGGGAGCGGGGGTATATATCAGTGAGCTTTGCTCACAGTTTTTCTAGTTTCAGATATTTTCATTGAAGACACCAAGGGAACTGTATATCGGGATTTTTTCGTGTGTGTCTTATTTTCGCTATATTCGCGGTAGGCAATCATTCTACGAATTTTTGCCCCGCGTAAATTTCACTGCCCATTCAAATGCATTAGATTGAATATAAAAACACGAATTATTAACTCAGCAAATTTTTCACTGCCCTGTTTTACACCTAAATGGCGAACAAAACCCGACGCGAAAATAACCCGATATACGGTATGTGTTTTAAAGATAAATTTTAGTGTAAGAATTCATCCACATGTAATTTAATGATTTTTACATTTCCTTTCAGGATGCACAGAGTTGTATTACCAAAGCTGCTCAGAGAGCTTCAGAGTATTTATCAAAGAGAGCAAATGAAATAGCCAATTCTAAAGAGGTTCTACATTTAGCCATGTCTGCCTACGCTCTGTCGTTGAGTCAACAGAACAGCCGAGTACTGTTTAATAAACTATGGGAACAAAAAAGATCAGGTAGATAAGTTGTATATTAATTTTTAATGATTTATTGATTGATTAACTTTTTGTTGTTAAATGTCCACTATAGCAACGCTTTATATTTCTGTAAAATAACCCTAACCTGATTGAGAAGTTTCTGTGGCACTATCATGTCATTTTTGTAGCAATTGTAACACTTTGTCTTCGTGTATTTGGTCAATAATTAGGCCATACAAAGTTAATGAATTGGTTGTCAGGCCATTTTTCATTGAAACTTATGAGGGAGGGAGGTGATTTTTTTTTATCTTTTTACTTGTCAAAAAATTGATGAGGCAACTTTTTATATTGAAAAAAAAACATCAAAAATGAAGTGAGGGAGGTGGTTTTTTATTTTTACTTTATTGAAATGGCAAAAATAGGGTCAATGAGGGGATTTTTTCAAGCCTCCAACTTGACGAGGGAGGGCCTGAGAATCAATAAATTATTTTTTCATGGCCTTACATGGCTCCCTTGTTATAAGGTCCATCTTTGATGGCAGTCCCTCACTAATTATTTTGAAGATCCTTTTTTCAAAAAGCTACATAGGTACTATGTTATTTATCTCTTCAATTTATTGCCACCCTCACTTATCGCCAAAATTTCCCAGCTCCCAAAGATGGCAATATAACAAGGGTGCACTGTTCATTTAGGTAGGTACATGACTTCAAGTTTCTTGGATTAAGTACAATGTATATTTCTATGCATGTCATTAGATACTTATAAGAAGAAATATCTGAATACGAACATAGTGATAAATATTTGTTATTATTAATTAACTAAAGGGTATTTGACTTAAAATGTTTAAAACTGCCAATTCAATACAAAATGACAAAGTATGCCAATATGACCTAAACTAGGCAATATGGATTTTTCCGTATTGGCCTTAAGTACAATATGAGGTTTTTTGCAACTCTTCTTGATTTATAGTCCCTTGTTATAAAAACATTAAAATAAGCCAGTAGTGCGTAAATTGTCCTCTGCTGTCATGCTTTGAGAGGACGAAAGGTCTTTTAAAATAAAAAGTAAAGAAATACCGTACTGGAAAGCAATTGATACAACTGAATTAATGGAAATGAAGTTAATTGATAAAGGTATCATTGTGTAATGTTTTTCATATTGGCATAGTTATAGATCCTCAGTAAGTCACATTGGCCTTCGGCTTGTGCCTCAGGCCAATATAGCTTACCTCGGATCTATAACAATGCAAATATGAAAAACATTACGCAATAATACTATAATCTTGACAAACGAGGTTGAGAAATAAAAGTGACATTAAACATATGACAAATCATAGAGCACACATACCCAAACACTAAAACACTAAGGACAGCTTTCAGATATATTCCTGACTTGTAACAGGCATATTAGATATTTGTTTCTTGTACATACTAATTCTATCTTTGCTTTATGAAATGAAGAAATAATTGCAGATGACATAAATAATGATGTAGTAATATATTGATCAAACACAAAGCAGACATATGTACTGTAAATGTATTAATTTTTGCAGTGTCCTAAATTCACTATTTTTTGCCCCCAGATTGAGGATCTGTGTACCGTTTTTGAGAAAGAGGCCTAAAGGGTGTCAAATGGAAAAAAACGAATTTTTAAATTTTTTGTTGGATCTTGATGCAGTATTTTTCTGTAGGTTTCTTATAGCATCTTTAAACAGATACATTTAACAATTAAAACCATTCCAGTAAACAAGAGGCCCTTTTCATCTGTTTCAGAATGGGTGTTTTTATGGTAATAAACAACTTTTGAAATATGTAATATAGACTTTTAATACTTGGCAAGTGTATAGGTCTTGACAAGA
>MJUU01043100.1:56159-69230 GCA_002080025.1 Modiolus philippinarum
CGCCAGAATATGAAGCATTCTGGCTCACGGGTTGATATTTTACGATACATAGCTGTCAAGAGCCCGATAACATATACATATGATACAATGAAGTTCACTTTTATAATATCCTACACTGAAGCCTAACCTGTCATGTTTTGAAATTCAGAAAAAAAATCAATAACTTCACTGATACGTGTAACATGTATTGAAAGGAATGCAAATCAGTTATAGGATGCATGTTTGTAGGGTTTAACAAAAGTTAATATTTTATGCATACACAAGTTCTTTCAAAGTTATTATCAGGCATATATGGCCTGTAATTGCAGTTAAAAAGGATTAAAACTCATCATTGTCACATTTTAAATAACAATTGATTTACACTTATAATCTTTGTACTGGTAGCTTAGTCAATGAAACTTACAATCTGTAAAAATTTTCAAACTTGCAATTATTATTTTTTGTCAATTGTAGGATTCATTAGTTGCCATGGAAGCGTTGAATGCATTCACCTTAATCGATCCCAACAGGAATGTATTTAATATGCAGCTACAGCTAGAATCATCGGCTACACATGGATGGGTACAATATCTGTACATGTTGAAAAATAATTATACAACTATGGAAGGCCGATCTGTAAGTTATTCAAAGCTTAATCTTTTTCAGTTTTACTAAAATATCAAAATATATTTTGATAGCAAAATAAAGAGCAAATTCCAGAAAAAACAAAAAGCCTAAAAATAATTCCAAAACCGGCCAAGGACACAAAATAGCATGAAGGAGTTATACTCTATTTGTTTTAAAAAATTACAAACTTTAGATATTTTATTTAAGAGTAAAGATAGATTTGTAGAATGAAGTACATGTAATGCATTCTAGGAAGGTATGAATTTAATTCATGCCCCTAAGGACAGCTTTTTTATTAAGAATATGAGCTTTTTGCTGTATTTTTTCAAGAACATAATTTTGTGTTTTCAGATACCAAATGTATATGGTCAAGCAACTGTGACAGCTTTAGGTATTGGTAGAGCACTCATGCAGGTGAGGACATATAGTATGTTAAGATATTGTCACAGTACTCAAGAAGTCAAGTACATATAGTATGTTAAGATATTGTCACAGTACTCAAGAAGTCGATTATATATAGTATGTTAAGATATTGTCACAGTACTCAAGAAGTCAAGTATATATAGTATGTTAAGATATTGTCACAGTACTCAAGAAGTTGAGTATATATAGTATGTTAAGGTATTGTTGTAGTACTCAAGAAAGTGAGTACACACTGTTAGATTTTGATAAAGAATTTCAAGGTGAGTACATGTTTGTTTTTATACGACCGCAAAAATTTTTGCGATCGTATATTGGTATGGTGCTGTCGTCGACGTCGTCGTTGTCGTCGTCAGTCGTCTGTAGACACTTAGTTCTTGGTCAACAACTTTAGTTCCAATAGATCAATCCTTATGAAATTTGAACATAATGTTCTTTGGTACAAAAGGAAGGCTTGGCTTAGTTTTGGTCATTGTGGCCCTACCCGTTTTTAAAAAAGGGGCCAAAAAGGGTTAAATTGGGTGTTTTCACATGTTTGTCTGTAGAATCTTTATTATTAATCGGATTTTGATGGGGTTTCTTTCAGTGTGCTCCTGAGGAAACTTCCAATCTGGAATATGCCAACGGATTTCACGTAGCATGTACCGCTCACGAGATAAATGGGGCCCAACAGGGGCAAATCTAAAAAAAAATTAATTTTTTATTTTAAGTCCAATTTTGATGCATTTTTTTTAATGGATTCCTTGTGAAAAATTAATAGGTGCTCAGCTATTAGATTTTTGATAACTTGTTTCCTTTCCCAGCTATGAGGGGCCAAACGGGGCCAAAATTGCGAATTTGCAGATTATGTAGAATTTTTATTTTTCATCGGATTTCGATGGGATTTTTTTCTTTGGATTCCTCTTGATCTAAGCTTTCAGTATTATGCCAAAGGATTTTGTGTAGGTCTTACCGTTTCCGAGCTACAAGGGGTCAAAGGCGCCAAAAATGCAATTTATCTAAATATGTCAAATCTTTATTTTTCATCGGATTTCAATGGGATTTTTTTCTTTGGATTCTTCTTGATCTAAGCTTACAGAAGTATGTCAACGGATTTTGTGTAGCTCTTACCGTTTCCGAGCTACAAGGGGTCAAAGGAGCCAAAATTGCAATTTTTCTAAATATGTCAAATCTTTATTTTTCATCGAATTTCGATTGGATTTTTTTCTTTGGATTCCTCTTGATCTAAGCTTTCAGAGGTATGGCAACAGATTTGGCGTGGCTCTTACCATTTCCGAGCTACATTGGGTCAAAGGGGCCGAAATTGCAATTTTTCTAAATATGTCATATCTTTATTTTTCATCAGATTTCGATGGAATTTTTTTCTTTGAATTTCTATGGATGTAAAGTTTTAGTTGATAGTACATATTTTGCATAGCTCTTACGTTTTTTTCATCAGTAAGTGATCAAAAAGGTTGAATTTTTCCCTATTTTGTTTCTAGCTAATAACTGTGTCAAGCTTCTTTTTGTGTCCATCTAATTATTTTGTCAAGCTCTTTACTGTGTCCACATTCACTTTAAACTACTTTTGTTGAAATTTCAGTGTTCGACATGCTGCGGTCGTATCATGCTGCGCTCGGCGTAGCCCTTTATTGTATTGGGTCATACATTGTATGAACCGGGTCATACATTGTATGAACCAATTTTTCAAAGTCATGGACTGGGTTTGACAAACATCAGTTTTAGTGAAATGACATTTAAATTTTACATCTAAGTTTATTTTGTTGAGTTAGGATTTTAAATTTACAATTCAAACTTTAAGTTCGTATACTTTACAACCATTTGATTCCCAGGCCTGACTTCCAGAAAACTAAAGTGAATGCATGTACATTTACTAAGATTAAATTAATGATTTTGTTTTACAGTTGACAACTACAGTGAATGTAGAATGGCCCCAGTATATTCGTCCTAGTCAGTCGATGACATCCTGTTTTATAACCTGTATCTCGACAGCCTTCCTAAGTTTAGTGGACGTAACAATTCTATTTTTTGTTTTACAGTTGACAACTACAGTGAATGTAGAATGGCCCAAATACATTCGTCCTACAGTCGATGACATCCTGTTTTATAACCTGTACCTGGACAGTCTTCCTAAGTTTAGTGGACGTAACAATTCTATCTTAACCTTACATCCTTGTGTCAGGTATGTAGTTATATTGTATACTGTTATCAGACTTGCCTACCCTTACGATTTTGGTGTAAGGCTCACTATTATGAAAGTTATCTTATGCCCTTACTATGGTTAACCATTTCCTTACGATTTGGTGGATGTGCGGTATTCCTGGAAAATTTTCAGTTCCGGTACGTCATTTCATTGCGATTCCGTATATTATAGTTAAAATTGGTATTTCCGGTAATTAAAAAAATTGTAAAAACGATCTTTATGACAAGAATTCTAGGTTTCAATCTAGAAAAAGGTATTCTTGAGGGGAGTATTGTGTAACTAAATAATGTGCCTTTCACTGAAACGTGTAGTTTCTATACTAAAGCATGTTTTGTTAAATTAAAAATGCTTACTATTTTTCATCTCGGATAGAGATTTTTGATCAAGTAACTTTCTATTTTTAATCAAGAAGGGTAGGCAAGTCTGCCTTATCAATCTCTTATAATATTATTTAAGGATAAATTTTTTTTTCGCCAAAGCAAATCTGGGTTGTTATTGAAAAAAAGAATATAGTTCTGGTTACAACAGCATAAGAATAGCAAGGAAACTTTTATTTATTTGCCATATAGATTTATTCCACAGCCTTAAAAATGTTGGCATCTTGTCTGTCTACCCATCAGTCCCCCACACTTTTGTTTTCAGATAACTTGTTACTTTTCATAAAAAAGTCAAGTTAGATTTTTACCTTCCACAAAAATTGCCCTTGAATTTCTCGAAATATGCAAATATGGTTTTGGAATAATACCTTGAGTAAAATTCACAGGCTGTCAAGTCTCCTATATTTTCCTATTTTTTCCTATTTTTGAATGACCTCCTATATCTTCCTATAATTGGCAATTTTTCCTATATTTTCCTATATTTGGGCTTAAAATCATGTATTGTAAGTTCTTTGATTTTTGATTATGTGCAAACTTGCCAATTTTAGATATCTTAGAACCTATCATATTCAGCTACATTTTCATTACAGCTTTTCCAAGAAGTAGCAGATTGTTTGTACCATCTAAATTATGGTTTACATGTATTGTTTGTACCATCTAAATTATGGTTTACATGTTATACATTATAGGTGTCACTTTTGATAGCCTATGCACCAAAAAAAGTCTGGTTGCTAGGTTCCACACCATGTAGATGTTACTACAATCACATTGCTATTTCTTGGATTACGAGTGCCACAACTTTACTCTATTTTGCAGTTAAACTACTAGATTAGGCTACATTCTATTCTTAGAATTAAAGATGCAAGGAGGAAAGACCAAATTTAATCTATCCTGGGGTTTAAGAGATAATGCTAACAATACTTGGGGACTATTATATTTTATTTCTTGAATTCTTGAAAGAATAAAACTTAAATTTTATTTGATTTAAATTGTCATGTTTGTAATAAAAATGTAATATGAGAATAGGACTGACTGTGAGGGGAGGAGGAGGCCAGATTATGAACCACAAATAGGGTACATAACACTTAAAAATTGTTCTGTTTTTATGTCAATTTTCAATAGCAAATAATTAGGAGCTTATAGTAGTATCTTGTAAGATAACCTGAAACTAGAAGGTTAATTTTTTATAGGGTCTGTAAGTCTCGTCATGTGACTCACGAGAATCCACGATAAACAGGCAATTCGAAAACGTTTCCCGCCAAAACATGACGTCTGAGGATTATGACGTTTAAATTTTTGTTTGCAACGTCATATATCTTTGTTTAAAATGTAACTTCCGGGTACAAGTTTTGATCCCGGAAGTTCCAAAATTGTACGAGACTTACAGGCCCTATTCCGATGACAGTATTAACCTGTTTTTGTTATCCCCTCACCCAACGAAGTTGGGGAGGGGATATAGCGTTTTACCCTTTCGTCCATGCGTCCGTTCGTCCTTTCGAACTTAAGACCATTTATCTTTTGAATAACAAGTCGTAGATGGACAATGTTTTGTCAGTGGATGCATCTTGAGGAGAACTTGAGGTTGATAAATAGAATAGGTGGATTTGACCTACATTTCATGCACGAGTGAATCAGGTTAAAGTTTTTGTAAGAGTCCAGATCTGGGATACTACAACTTGTAGAGGAATAATATTTTGTATGTAGATGCGTCTTGTAAAGTTACGAAGCTCCAGATAAAAATTAAGTCACTGTGACCTACATTTCATGCATGAGTGACTTAGGTTAAAGTTTTTTTAAGAGTCCAGATCTGGGATACTACAAGTTGTAGAGGAATAATATTTTGTATGTAGATGCGTCTTGGAAAGTTAAGAAGCTCCAGATAAAAATTAGGTCACTTTGACCTACATTTCATGGATGAGTGACTTAGGTTAAACTAAACTTTTTGTAAGAGTCCAGATCTGGGATACTACAACTCGTAGAGGAATAATATTTTATATGTAGATGGGTCTTGGAAAGTAACGAAGCTCCAGGTAAAAATAAGGTCACTTTGACCTACATTTCCTGCATGAGTGACTTAGGTTAAAGTTTTTGTAAGGGTCCAGATCTGGGATACTACAAGTCATAGAAGAATAGTATTTTGTATGTAGATGCATCTTGTAAAGTTATGAAGTTCCAGATAAACATTAGGTCACTTTTACCTACATTTCATACATGAGTGACTTTGGTTAACGTTTTTGTAAGAGTCCAGATCTGGGATACTACAACTTGTAGAGGAATAATATTTTGTATGTAGAGGTGTCTTGTAAAGTTAGGAAGCTCCAGATGAAAATTGAGTCACTTTGACCTACATTTTATGCATGAGTGACTTAGGTAAAAGTTTGTGTTACAGCTTGGATTTTAGATAGTGCAATTCGTAGAAGAATAATATTTTGTATGTAGATGCATCTTGTAAAGTTGCAAAGCTCCAGATAAAAATTAGGTCCCTTTAACCTACATTTCATGCATGAGTGACTTAGGATAAAGTTTGTGTTACAGTCTGGATTTTAGATACTACAACTTGCAGAAGATTAATCTTTCATCAGTAGATGCATATATGCTTTAGGTATGAGGTTCCTGATTGAAATAAGGTCACAACGTTTCTTTCATGACTGGCTCAGAATTAAGTAACAAGCCAGATCTTGAATAGTACAACTACCTTGAGAGCTTATATTTTTAGACAAACATTCAATAAACGGGCGAGGGGATTAGCTGTCGTTTCCGACTGCCCCTTCTCTAGTTAAGAATTAGCATTACAGACAACAACAATTTTGAAGGTTATAAATGCTATTTGTGATTCAGTTGTCATATTAACACGAGTTATATACATATTTGTTTACATTACATGCAGAAATACTTTTTAGCTCACCTCACGAAGTGAGGGGGGCTTATGTGATACCCCTAGCATCGGCGTCTGTGTCGGCGTCCGGTTAGGTAGAAAGGTTAAGGTCCATTCCTGCTTACTGACATGCCCCACATCAACTATATTGGTATGCCTGATGCACTTTGGGATGATGACTGGAATGCATGCTTCGGATGCTGTCTCTGACCTACATTTTACGCATGAGTGACTTGGTTAGGTAGAATGGTTAAAGTCCATTCCCAATTACTGACATGGCCCACATCAACCATACTGGTATGCATGATGCATTTTGGGATGACAACAACAATGCATGCTTCGGATGCTGTCTCTGACCTACATTTTACACATGAGTGACATGGTTAGGTAGAATGGTTAAAGTCCATTCCCAATTACTGACATGGCCCACATCAACCATGCTGGTATGCATGATGCATTTTGGGATGACAACAACAATGCATGCTTCGGATGCTGTCTCTGACCTACATTTTACGCATGAGCGACTTGGTTAGGTAGAATGGTTAAAGTTCATTCCTGCTTACATACATGTCCCTTAGCAACCATATCAGTATGTATGATTCAATTTGGGATGACAACAACAATGAATGCTTTGGATGCGGACTGTAAACTACAATTTATGCATGACTAAATCTGTTTAAAAGAATGATTGTAGTCCATTCCTGTTTACTGACATGTGCAACGTGTGACAATGCGGCGCAACGAGGTGAGCTAAGCAGGCTGTGGCTGCTTTCTATGTTTGAACTAGTGGAATTGAAGGTTTTTTGTTCCTATATTTTCCTATATTTTGAAGATATATTTCCTATTTTTTGAAAAAATTCCTATATAGGATTTGCAAAATGTCACTTGACAGCCTGAATTCAGCATAATTGATACGTCTACAAATTTTATTTTTATTATCTATCACTTTTGTATTATAGTTGGCAGTATCAGGAGAGAAGCAGAGAAGCAGGATTGAGTGTTTTGGAGATAGATGTACCCTCTGGCTATGTTGTCATGAATCATACACTTAGAGCCCTCGTCCAACAAGGTGTTCCTGAAAATCTTAAGAGAGCTGAATTCTATGCCAGAAAAGTTGTCTTATACTTTAGTTATGTAAGTTAAGTTTTGGTATTCTGAAGGTTGGACAGATTTGTGATCGTATTGATTGATACTGTATATACATGTATAATGGCTATCTACATGTAAGTTGCTAAAAGTTGTTTGGCAAAGATATATTGAAGCCACATGCCAAAGGGAAGATATTTCATATCAAAGGTCCAAAACTCATGACATAGGAGTGATAAAGTGGTATCACAAATTGTGATAAGGAGATATCACATGATAATACAGAGACATCGCAAATGGTGATAGAGATATCGCAAATGGTGATAGAGATATTGCAAACGGTGATAGAGATATTGCAGATGGTGATTTAGAAATATCACTTGGTGATACAGAAATGTCATGAATGGTGACACAGAAATATCGCAAATGGTGATACAGAGATATTGCAGATGGTGATACAGAAATATTATGAATGGTGATACAGAGATATTGCAGATGCAGAAATATTGCAGATGGTGATACAGAGATATCAACAAAAGTATTAAAGAAATATCACAAATGGTGATATGGAGATATTACAAATACTGAGACAGATATCACAAATGGTGATATGGAGATATTACAAATACCGAGACAGATATCACAAATGGTGATATGGAGATATCACAAACACTGAGACAGATATCACAAATGGTGATAGAAACATCACAAACGATGATACAAAGATAACATAAATAGTGATATGAAGATATCACAACTGGTGAGACAGATACCACAAAAAGTGATATAGTGATATCACATGTGATATGAATATAATGCAAGTGGTGATATAAAGACATCACAACTGATGATAGAGATATCACATATTATGACAACAAAAACAATTTAGATAAAACAAATAAACAGAACTGAACATCAATGCAACAAAAATAGTAAAGCAGTAACATAATGAAAACAAACTGGAGAATCAATGTGTTCTCCAGAAAGGCAATGTAAGCTTACTAGGAATTTGGTGTGACTATTTGTATATCAGTTGTTAAAATGCTCATCAAAGCAGATTAAAATGTTAATATCTTCATAATGAGTATGAAATTTCAGTGACACGAACATTAAATTTTATATATAAATTATACATTGATGTCTTTGGACATGCTAAATATGAAAAATGTTAAACATATTTTGCTTTCATCCTGAAAAAGTAAAAAGAGATCATATTTTGATTTTATTGTTTTTTTTACACGACTTTGTATTAAATGAAATAATACAACAGTAATGCTATAGATATTTAATGTAAATGTTTTGTTATGTATATTTTTAGCTGGACAACAGTAAGACATGTGTCAAATTTGATGCCTATAGATGGTATCCAGTGGCTAACTTGACTATCCAGAACAGAATGAGAATCTATGATTATTATGAACCAGGTATGATTCTTGTTTCTAATTTGTAAGTCATTTGTCTATGAAAAAAAACAGTGGTTCTGTTTTAAGAGGTTGCCATTTATCATATACAATTTAACTTATACTTTATAAGTCCAGTTTCCATTTCCGCTGTTTTGAACCATATGCAACATATGCAACCATATGAAATAATCATATCAGTTATGGCAGGGGGTGTCCTGCAGGGGTATAAGTAAAATTCATGAAAAGATCTTTTGGGTGCATTATTTGTGAAAACTAACCAATAGTATTGTTTGACAATTCAAAAGGACTAGATTGTTTGGAATTTGTTATCAGTAGCAAGTCTCCAAAAATTTTTTACAATATACATATTGTTCTGGACCTATACGTGTTGATCTAAAGAGAAATTGCTATATTGATTATACAATAGGAAATAGTAAACCATTAAGGTCATAGACAATGGACAATAATGTTACAGATTTTTTTAGTTGAAAGCAAAACAAAAACACAAAAAACAAATGGTAATACTTGCATTATACAAAATTAAAACTTGAATTCATTAAAGGAGGATTCCTTATAGAAATGGAGACAATGGTTTTAAGTGCTCTACCTTGTACTAATTATATAGAAATAATAATTTTCTGGTGATGATAGTAGCTCATTTATAAATAAAAATTACTTTTCTTTTCTTACAGGAATGCATAATACATCATTCTACACAACATATGATTTATTCAACTTGAATATTTGTTACGTGTGTGGATCGTACCAGTGTCCGTACTGTCCGTACTTCAACGTAGCGACAGTCATCAAAGCCACATTTACATCAGTGACAATTCTAATTGGATTCCTATTAAAATTTTACTTACTGAGGACAACATGATAACTATATCTATGTTTTGATTGTCTTATTGTCAGGTTTTAAATCTCAAGGTCCCGCCTTTGGATTCCTATCATTATTGTACACGTACAAAGGAATAACATACATGTATTTGCTTTGATTTGTTAAAAATTGTATATAAGAAATTTTATTATTATCATTACTTTTGACATTTTGAGTGGCAGCACGAGTTTTAGTCTTCTTACAATTCTTCAGATTTTTAGTTAAAATGATTATAAAGTGAATGACTGCAGGCATGTTCAATGTTTCTTAGACTAGGATATTGCTCAATTTGAAATTAAGAAATTCTGAAAAACATTTTGTTAAATGATGTGTCTAAAGTTATCTTTTTCAAGCTTGTTTGGAAGTGTAGTACTGGTAAATACATTAAGTTAATACATATCGTCTAAGTTATCAGGGAACTAACTATTTGGGACATTTTAAAAAGAATTGTTGTATATCATGATTAACTATTTTTATTTTTTTTATATATATATTTATACATGTTAAAACTTGGGTTTTAAATAATTTGATGTTGTGAAAAGCTTTTTGATATCCTGGAGTGTTATTACATTGTTTACATGTTATTCATACATGATAAAAATTATTTGTAAAAGTAAAAAAAATCCAATTTCTTTTTCCATGGACATACTTTAGTAGATATTACTTGCAGAAGAGAAGACATATACAAGATTAAAAGCATTTATGTCTATTGAGGTGTAAAATGTTGAAAAAAAATTAACATATTTTTTACATATAATCATTCAACAGCCTAGAAAAATTTCGTAAATGATTGAAAGTAATGCACAGTAAAACTTTGAAATGCCAACACTTATTCTGGCAAATTTAAGAATTATGGAGGGGTTTGACAATGGATTAAGGGAATTATGTTGTAGATTGTTAATTTGTAATTGAGACTTTTAAGTTAAAGGCTGTAAAGGAGTTTGCAAGAATGAGGTTTTACTGTGCACATTAAATTCATTTCCTAGTACACAGTTGTTAAATGCATTCCTTTAGTATTTTGTATACACATTTTTGTGATGTATTAAAAACATAATGGTTGTGAAATATTTATCCATTTTGACAATACTTGAACATTCCTTATTTCAAATATTTGACTGTCATTTTTACTTTTCGTCATGATTTCAGTGTCTAATGATGTGAAGTTACATGCATTTTTTTCGTTGTGAATGTTTACATGATTGAATGATTTTTTTTTTAAATTAGTTTTATATTCCCATTAAATCAATAGTGCAAATAATTCATTAACGTGGGGTCCTTTTCACAAAAAATCTTGCGGCAAATATTAGTCGTAAGTCTATATGAATTGTTAAAGACTTACGACTAATTTTAATCATAAGAATTTTTGTGAAAATGGCTGTTGATCATTTGTATATTAATTAATTCTGTAAATATTTTTATACTAAACTACAAATAGTATATTGTATATTTGTAAATATTGTTGTGTATATATAGATGTTTTTCTTTTGTGACATAATATTGATGATTTTTTGCAATTAACCTGACTTTCCTATAGTGCATCAATATGGTACTGATACATCATTTTTGGCATAAATCATTTTTGTCTTCAATGAATTATATCTCAGTTATTTAATTGAAAATATTATATTTTGAAGGATACCATATTTTGTAAATATCTTGGTAGATCAAAAACCACAATGGTTTGATGTTAAAAATTATGAAATACTAATTTTCTCTTGCCATAAAAAAAAATCACAAATTTCAAATGTTTTCAAATGACCTGTAAAAAAAAATTGAAAATAATGAAACAGTAAGCATTTTCAGGTGTAAATTTATTCTTGAATATATCATTTATTAGAGAAGATATTTATTGGCTTGCTGGTGACCTTAGCACAAAATTTCCAATATTACAGTTTTTCGGATTTAATGTATTTTGTTTGCAATACCTACTGAGAATTTACATGCCAAAATAATTTAAAAAAAAAACCCAATGAACTCCATTTTGTGCACTGCTAATCAAAACCATTTTAAAATTTCTCTCAATTTTCATGACATATATTTTGTGCCATAATATTTGTCTTGTAATACATGTATATATTGTTTACCAGGAACTTCTTACATTTATACTTTTAATGAGAAGAAAGTGCTTGTATTAAATAAAGGTTGTGTGAGCTGTTCATGTACATGTAAATTGAACTGTCCATGATCTATTTGAGTTCCTTCCAAAGAATTTATTGTTGAATTTATTTTTTTTATATACAATACCGTATAGCGGGTAATTTTTGCAGGGTTATAATTTTCGCGTATTTTCGCGGAATGACTTAAATCGCGAATATTTTATGTATCCTTAGGATATATAGAGGATCTTTGATAATCCGCGAAAATTTAAAACGCTTAAATTTTTTGCATACATTTTCCACTCAAATCCGCGAAATTTTTGACCCGCGAAAATAACCCGCTATACGGTAGTTGATTAAATTGAAGTATTGAGATCAACTGTGAGAAAAAGGTTCAAAGTGCCTTGATTTTTGTGTTGTGAAAATGCATAGGTATTAATTTGGGAAAGGTTCTAATTTATTCACTGAATTTACTGCATTACTTTTGTAATGCTTTTAGTCCATTTTTTTCTTCATGAAGAATTTTCAATTTTTGTTAGAAGCAAATTATGTTTAATACACAGAAAGTTCAATTGATAACAAAAAATGTCATAAACTAATACTTGTTTTTTGTCTCGCCTGCGACGAAAGTCGCTGAAGGCGAGACATAGGTATAGCAATCCGGCGACGGCGACGGCGACGGCGAAGGCGACGGCGGCAGCGGCGTAAACTTTTTTCTAAAACCTTCATAACTTTTCAAGGGTAATACATACAAACATCATCTTTGGTCCACAGCACCACCAAGTGATGACCTTTCCAGCAGCATATATTTTAGATGACCTTGACCTTGTTTTCATGGTTCAATAAGCACATAAACATTGCGACATAGTTTCACATTCAAGTCCTTTTCTCAGGAACTATAATACCTAGACTTGTCATATTTGGTCTATAGTGAGATCTATATGGGTACATGGCAGTCTGACACCTGTCGTGTTGCCTTGACCTCAATTGCATGGTTCAGTGAACTTGAAAATCTGCGACATAGTTTCACATTCAAGTCCTTTTCTCAGTAACTGTTACACCTAGACCCGTCATATTTTGTTTGTAGGGAGATCTATATGGGTACACGCCAGTCTGACACCTGTC
>MJUU01043100.1:72189-87349 GCA_002080025.1 Modiolus philippinarum
CGAATTTGCAGATTATGTAGAATTTTTATTTTTCATCGGATTTCAATGAGATTTTTTTCTTTGGATTCCTCTTGATCTAAGCTTTCAGTAGTATGTCAACGGATTTTTTGTAGGTCTTACCGTTTCCGAGCTACAAGGGGTCAAAGGGGCCAAAAATGCAATTTTTCTAAATATGTCAAATCTTTATTTTTCATCGGATTTCGATGGGATTTTTTTCTTTGGATTCCTCTTGATCTAAGCTTTCAGTGTTATGTCAATGGATTTTTTGTAGGTCTTACTGTTTCGGAGCTACAAGGGGTCAAAGGGGCCAAAATTGCAATTTTACTAAATGTGTCATATCTTTATTTTTCATCAGATTTCGATGGATTTTTTCTTTGAATTTCTATGGATGTAAAGTTTTAGTTGATAGTACATATTTTGCATAGCTCTTACAGTTTTTTATCAGTAAGTAATCAAAAGGGTTTTTTCCCTATTTTGTTTCTAGCTAATAACTGTGTCTAGCTTCTTTTTTTGTCCATCTAATTATTGTGTCAAGCTCTTTACTGTGTCCACATTCACTTTAAACTACCTTTGTTGAAATTTCAGTGGTCGACATGCTGCGGTCGTATCATGCTGCGCTCGGCGTAGCCCTTTATTTTTGAAATGGAATAAGTAAATGTACTACAAATCTGAATTTCTGACCCATAGAAAATAAATGAAGGAGAATTTTTAGAAAAAATCGAGAAATTTGCTATTTTTTTATATTTGGCTTCTTTTTGTGCAATAAAAGACAATTCAGATTTAAAAGTTACATTCCAACTAATCATCTAATTATTTCAACTATTTAAGACAAGAAACATCTTTCAAATATACATAAAAAGTATTTATGAGATAGGAGAAATAAAAATCATATAATTCTAGATCTAAATTAAGTTTCTCATTCGTCATGGACACTACACATTTATTTTATAGATAAAGTTAATTTATTTGTGTTTTTTTTTTTTTTTTGCTTAGTTGATACAACAGAAATTATTATTTTTAATTGAAAGTAATATTTCTAGTGTTCTAAAACAGGGGAAACTAATTCACAGTCATAAAAATTTCTCTTTTCCTTTTTGATGGCTTATGACGAAGCCCAACCAAATATCTACAAATCTTTCATTTTTGTAGAAAAATATCCAAAACTGCATGGCTCAACAGTTTAATTTATAATTTGTTTTAAACCATTTAATAACACAGATTCTCATTAAAAAAAATTAAATGTGATTTGTAATTAGTAAACACTATATAAAGAGTAAGTATTTTTGTCACGGACACTACAAATTTTACATTTCTTTATTTTGTAGATAAAGTTATTTAATTTGTGTTGATTTTTTGGTTAATACAACTAAGATCAATATGCATAATTGAAAGTAACATTTTAGGTGTTCTTAAAACAGGAAAAAACTAATTTCTACACCTTGATGGAGTATAAAAAAGCCTGACGAAATACCTACAAATCTCAAATAATTGTAATAAATATCCGAAGTTGATGAGGTCTTTTGCTCAATTAACAATTAGTTCTGAAGCATATATTAGCACAGTTAAGAGGTGCACTCTGGCATGATGTGATACAGATTCCTTGAAACTTTAATCAAATTCCATTCATTGATTAAGGAGGAGTATATCAACATTCATCATAATGTAGTGTCCGTGACATTATTTACAGCAAGTAGATGAATAAAATTAAATTTCCAATTGATGTCTTCCACTTTATATATAGTTTGAACTTGGTTTGAAACTAAAATAACAATACTACACTAAAAAAGAAAAAGATTTTAATAAATCTAGGAATAGATCATAGCCCTGTATCACATACCTATTTTTTAGCTCACCTGGCTATGCCAGGGTGAGCTTTTGCCATCACTTGGCGTCCGTCGTCCGTCGTAAACTTTTTTCAAAAATCTTCTCCTCTGAAACTACTGGGCCAATTTAAACCAAACTTGGCCTGGATCATCACCAGGGTATGTACTTTCAAAATTGTATCCAAGGAGTCTGAAAACCAAACAACATGGCTGCTGTTACTAAAAATAGAATATAGGGGTAAATAACTGTTTTTGGCAAATAACTTTAAAACCGTTGCAGATATAAAAAATCTGATATGGAGTAAAATTGTTCAGAATGCCGAGATCTATCTGCTCTGCAATTTTGAAGAAAATCGGAAAACCTGTCTGAGTTATAGCCCTTTTTCCGTAAATTTTTCAAAATTTGCGGATTTTTTATTTTTTATTTCAAAAAACTGTAACAGATAGAGGTGAAGTGTAAATTTAAAAAAATGTTCAGCATATCAAGATCTACATACTCTGATATTCTGAAGAAAATCCAAAGGCCTGTGTATGATTTATTGGCCGTTTTTCACCATTTTTTTTCCCCAATGCCATATGGTTATGGGTTATTTCCCTTTAAATTCTGTGTTCAAATCCTCTTTGGTTAACTTTTCTCTTTTAAGCTGTAGAGAAATTCCCTACTATCACTTCATTTAAAAAATTATTTCTTCCATAATTTAGAGAAAAAACAGTGTTTTTGTGCAAATTTCTGCAATTTTTTTGCAAAAATACTTTCTTAATCTTTACCTTATTTCATGTTGTAATGATTTTCCTATATAAACATATTGTGTATATTACAGGGACGCTAGTGTGTAATCACTATGTCCTCTGCTAATAGTTTATCAGCTGCTCAGTATTAAGAGTACCTTTAGTGAGCAGTTGATGAAATAAACTTGAAAACCACTGAATGGATTTGAACAGAACTTGGCATTAATGATGCTTATGAGGTGCTGACTATAATATATATATGTATTGTGACTTTTATGCCTAAATGGCCATCTGCAGGGAACTTAATTTATTACTCTACTTTATGGAAAGAGCATGCAAAGAATTTTTTATCTGAAACAACTTGGCTAGTCATAATGTATCTTAGATGGTCCCCTTCAAAACAGATGTCCTTCAAGTCTTCACCTTATGCAAATTGGCTACCAATGGGAAACATAGTTTAATATAGGAGTACATTCAAAGATCTTCTTCTTTAAAACCATTTGGCCAGTTGGAAATGAACTTTGGCACAATACTTAATTTTCTTTAAAATTGTGTCCTGCAGATCAATCCCTTATCCAAGATGGCATGCAATAGGGAAGATAGTTAAATTAAAGTTGGATCATATAACATAAATGTTTATTTACATAGGTTGAAAATGAGACCCTTTAACATATAAGTTGATTTGAAGTTATGTATTGGCCATGGTCCAGGTCAGCGATACTGGCTCTTGAGAGCCTCTCGTTTTACTTCAAACTTATTTCAATGGGAAACATACTTTTATTGCATCTTTACTGTGTCACATAATAACTATTTTCATCTTTTCTTGTATGAAATAATAAAGAAAAAAGTATTTGTGTGCAATATTTCAGGAAAAATTATATTTTGTCATGGACACTACATCGTAACGGACACTACATTTTTCAAACAAATGGTCAAAAAAATTTTTGTACTCCTCCATAGGTACAAAAATTATGATTGTAACTTGTTCACTACTTCTGTACTACTTATATCAATCATTACTGATGCACTATTTTCATTATGAAATATAGAACATCAGCGTCACAGACACTACAGAAAATTTGTCCCCTCTCCAAACCTAAAATATAAAACACGAAGAAAAATTATGGGACATATATATATGATTTTAAACATTGATTGTATATTTATTGGTACAAAAGGTCAACTTTTAACTAAAAATAGAGGGATTTATTGGTCTTTTCCTTTCATTTTGGAATAAACTTTTGTATAATATGTTTTAAAATCAAAATATTATAACAATTTGGCATTTTCAATTAAATTGTCACCATTTTCTTAATATGCATCTGATTTACATCAAATAAAGTGCAACTTAAACCTGAATAAATCATCTTCCTGAAGAAAGTTGTTTATTTCTTTTATTCAGTCACAGTTTTTCAAACAACTAGTTCATAATTTGCTGTTTTTCAAATGTTACAACATAACGTGTCATTTACACTGTATTTTTGAAGGAATTGGCCTTATATTTCTCTAAACAAGAACACATGAGTGTTGTATATCATTTTAAGCTATGAAATTATGTCTTTGAGTCAAAAAGAGTCTATTTAATTGAAATTCTATTGCATTATCAAGCAACAAAATGCATATAACATCCCCTCACTTGCCCTGGCACAATTATTGTGAAACAGCTGTTCACCAAGTGGTCTAGGAGGAGTTGTCGCCTTAAAGTATGTACCCTAAGGCGGACAGAATAACGGACACCATAATCACTATATACCAGCTGCTAAAGCAGGGAGTATAATGACCCTATCAAGTCCTGAAAGGGGAGATGTGTACAAAGTATGAAGCAAATGTGACAACATTGACAGTGTAAACTTTCATATATCAGGACCCTTTGCCCTTTGATTTAGAAACATCATGTTTATGCAATATGTGGTGTCTGGGAATGTCCTTGACTTCTTTCATATGGTTCAATGAACAAGTTAAGTTTAGATAACTTTCTCAATACTTATGATCTGCAATGTTTGTATCTAGAATGTAAGTTTCTACCGAGTAGTACATTTCTGTACATGTTACAACAATTTTCAGGTATCTCTGGTGCCTAGTTAGCCCATGAAAGAACAATTTAAGCAAGGAAATCGACCAAATTGTCATACCCTCGCAAAAAATTTTAGATCATATTGTAGTACGGTGTAGTCATTGTCGTCATCCGTAGACACTATAGTTTTTGGTGAATAACTTTCATTCCAGTTGATCGGTCCTATTGAAATTTTGACACAATATTCCCTAGTTTGGATCCCATAATGGAGAATCAAAGATTTGGCTGGGCATATACTTTTTGGTCTGTGTTTGTTTTTCAGCCAAAACTAGAGTTACTGTGGCCTAGTGGGTCACAGATACCCCCCCCCCGCCTCTTCCCGAATTTTATTGAACATCTAGAAAAAAGGAATTATTGGAAATAACAGAAGTTTTGATTGGTCAAAACTGACCGTCAATTCCACCATCTACACACCTGGGCAAGTAGGTTCCCTGTTTAGTCTGATCCCTAATATGGTTACAAATACACAAGTCAAAAATAGAACAAGAAGTCGCATTAGAATCGCAATAACAGTACATTATTTGAATACCCGAGGGCGTCAATCTTGATTTGACAGTCAATACATATGCGTCCCCTGTAAACTGCAATTTGACCGTCAAATCTACAATTCACGCCCTCGGGTATTAAAATAATGTACTGTTATTGCTTAAATAAAACAGTAAGATGCGATTAAGGTCCATCATAAATTTCATGAAGTTCTGATAAGTGCATGGTAAAGGAGGCCGGATTAGTGGACACCAGGTGTTCACAATGAGCTAAAAAAATGCTAAAATGCCGAAGTCCAAAACATGTCAAAAATTTGGAGAAAAAAAAGGAATTATTGCAAAACAAAATGTGTAGTGTACATCTACAACATGTAATCAAGCTCCTGCATAAGTTTCATGAAATTCCAATCAGTGGCCAAGGAGAAGAAGTGGATACCAGGTGGTCACCTTATGGTTTGCATTGAGCTAAAATGACAAAGTCCAAAACATGTCAAAAATCTGGAAAAATGAAATTATTACAAAAACAAAAAGCGTAATGCACATCTACAATATGTAATCAAGCTACTGCATAATTGTTAGTTATGATTGTAATTCTATTTACATGATCAAAGACTTTAGATGAAACAATTATTAAAGTATACCAATAATTAAAGATTTAAAGTTATATTATATAATACTTTAATAAGTAAAAGAGTGATCAACCAAACATTGGGATAATGTCTTTAATTGTCCCAAGCTGAAAAAACCCTCAAAAAGGTATAAATTTCAATCACCCCAACATTCTTCATATCTGAAATCAAATCGTGCAACAAGTAACAGCACTGTTCCATCCTTTTCCAACAGCCATGCCTGTACTAGGCAGGGTTAATATTATAAATTATAAATCCACCTGCATGGGCAACACAGTACTTGGCAGATCTCAGGACACAAACAATTAAAACTACAATAAAAGCCAAAGACATCGCTTGCTAACTGTGGCGTAAAAATTCGACAAAATATGACTCGGCAAGGGCTGTCCAGTATGCTGCAGATGTACCATCAGGCCATGCAGTAATACACAAAAGATTATCAACTGAATCTGAGTACCAATACCGCAAACTAGTCACTGAACGGAGTGACAATGACAACTTTATCAGATGACCCCACAGCATCAATATCACTTTCCATGCAGCAATTGCTCAAGATCATAGTGCAGTTGGACAGAAAATCACTCCAAAAACAGCTTAATGAACACCAAGACACATACAAGTACCTTAAACAACAAGGCAGGTAGTTGAAAACCAAGACTGTGGACAAAATGAAGCTCACGTTGATTACTGTAACTGTCTATCATTTGTCTTTAAGCATTTGAATAAGCATTTGAATATATGTGATTCAGAGGAAGATAACAAAAGGCCATTTTCAGGGCGACCAACATATTTAAAAAAAGAATATAGTTGTTAAAAAACCAATGCTTTATCTGTCATTTCTGTGAAATGTATTAGAAATACAAGTTACAACCCTACATTGCCCTATTTATCTGTCATAAAAATGTCTAGATAATAGGTATTATTAATATTCAGATTCAATCTTGTAACAATTCTGGAATATCACAATGTTCCAGAATTGTTGGAAAAAATATAAAAAATTAACAATTCTGGAATAAATTTTTGTTCCAGAATTGTTAACAATTCTGGTATTCCAGAATCGCGATCGCCAACTACAGGAGATCCGTAGTGGATACCAGGTGGTCACCATATGTTTGCATTGAGATAAAATGACAAAGTCTAAAACATGTCAAAAATCTGGTAAAAAACAAATTTTTGGAAAACAAAAGGCGTAGTGCACATCTACAACATGTAACCAAGCTCCTGCGTAAGTTTCATGAAATTCCAATCAGTGGTCAAGGAGAGGTGGCCACCTTATGTTTTGCATTGAGCTAAAATGACAAAGTCCAAAATATGTCAAAAATCTGGAAAAATGGAATTATTGAAAAACAAAAAGCGTAGTGCACATCTACAATATGTAATAAAGCTCCTGCATAAGTTTCATGAAATTCCAATCAATGGTTTAAGAGGTGTAGTGGATACCAGGTGGTCACCTTATGGTTTGCATTGAGCTAAAATGACAAAGTCTAAAACATGTAAAAAATCTGGTAAAAAACAAATTTTTGGAAAACAAAAGGCGTAGTGCACATCTACAACATGTAACCAAGCTCCTGCGCAAGTTTCATGAAATTCCAATCAGTGGTCAAGGAGAGGTGGCCACCTTATGGTTTGCATTGAGCTAAAATGACAAAGTCCAAAATATGTCAAAAATCTGAAAAAATGGAATTATTGAAAAACAAAAAGCGTAGTGCACATCTACAATATGTAATAAAGCTCCTGCATAAGTTTCATGAAATTTCAGTCAATGGTTTAAGAGGAGTAGTGGATACCAGGTGGTCACCTTATGGTTTGCATTGATCTAAAATGACAAAGTCCAAAACATGTCAAAAGTCTGGAAAATGGAATCATTGGAAAACAAAAAGCGTGCTGCACATCTACAATGTATAAAAAAGCTCCTGCATAAGTTTCATGAAATTCAAATCAATGGTTTAAGAGGAGTAATGGATACCATGGGGTCACCATATGGTTTGCATTGAGCTAAAATGACAAAGTCCAAAACATGTCGGAAAACAAAAAGCATAGTGCACATCTACAATATGTAATTAAGCTCCTGCATAAGTTTCATGAAATTCCAGTCACTGGTTTTGAAGGAGTAGTGGATACCAGCTTTTGGGTACAGAAAGACGGACGGAAGGACGGACGGACGGACACCATGAACACTATATACCTCCCGCAAAGCGGGGGTATAAAAACATTAACATTGGATATAACTTTTGAATGGTAAGATAGGACCTTGTGAACTTGACCTTTGCATGTGACTAGATTTTGTAAAAAATAATAAAACTTTAAAATTGGGTATATCTGTTTCATGTGTATTCCTTTGACAATATTTAAACTAGAAATACTGTGAGCATAGCTCACTAAATGATACCCCGCTTCCCCACATAAGCTACATGGATGGCAGTGTTCAAGTTAGGCTATTGGAAATTGCAAATCAAAAATCAAATCAAAATCTAAAATAGGAGGTGTACTATAACCTTACGTAATACAGTATATCTGAAATTTTTATCAAAATGCCATTCATTGGTTTAGATTGAGTTGCAGATTGCAATCCCCCCCATGACAATACATGGCTAGATCCATGTATGGCTATGGGGAACCCCAAAAATTGATCAGATTAAAATTTAGAATAGGAGGTGCACAATGGCATCATGTAATAAAGATTCTCAGAAAGTTTCATTAAATTCCGAGGAGTTGCGGATTGCATACAAGTACCCACCCCTTGACAATACATGGGTAAGTCCATGTTTGGCTATGGGAACCCAAAAAAATTGATCAGATAAAAATTCAAAATAGGAGGTGCACAATGGCATCACGTAATAAAGATTCTCTGAAAGTTACATCAAATTCCATTCATTGGTTTAGGAGGAGTTGCGGATTGCATACCAGTAACCCCCATGACAATACATGGGTATGTCCATGTATGGCTATCTGAAACCCAAATAATTGATCAGATCAAAATTTAAAATAAGAGGTGCACAATGGCATCTTGTAATAAAGATTCTCTGAAAGTTTCATTAAATTCTATTCATTAGTTTAGGAAGATTTGCGGATTGCACACCAGTACCCCCCCCCCCATGACAATACATGGCTAAGTCCATGTATGGCTATGGGGAACCCAAAAAATTGATCAGATCAAAGTTTAAAATAGGAGGTGCACAATAATATCACGTAATAAAGATTCTCTGAAAGTTTCATCAAATTCCATTCATTGGTTTAGGAGGAGTTGTGGATTGCAGACCAGTACCCCCTCCCCCATGACAATACATGGCTAAGTCCATGTATGGTTATGGGGAACCCAAAAAATTGATCAGATCAAAATTTAAAATAGGAGGTGCACAATGGCATCATGTAATGAAGATTCTCTGAAAGTTTCAGCAATTTCCATTCATTGGTTTAGGAGGAGTTGCGGATTCAATTTCGGACGAACGGACGGACTGACGGACAGACGGACGGACGGACACAACGAATACGGTATACCCCGCTTTTTTCAAAAGCGGGGATATAATAATTTATGGAAGCCCTAGTATATTGCATATTTCACCATGGGCGAGTAAAATTTGCGGATTTAATGTTAGACCATGATGAAATATCAATACTCCACAGCTTCCATAAATTATTTCTATTCTAATTTGGAACTAAGGACTGAGCCTGAATTGCTCACCTGACAAAATGCTTCTAATATAAGCCATGTCTATGCTGATGACCAAAAATGATGATTTTTCCCTTAGGGTCTAATGTAAAGCTATAGTTTGGTTGAATTGCCTTAAGATAGTTAGCACCGTTGATTTCCAACATTTGGTCAGATATGCTTACTCCTCTGTCTTTTTTCGTATCATAACATATAAAAGACTTTGCCCATGAACACACACTTTTCATGTTCAATTGTAAAAGCAAATACCTTTAAGGAAATTTGGACAAAATTTTAAGAAATTGACATTACTCCTTCACTCGATTTTTTATAAGACTTGCAAATTTCAATACAATGCCTATGAAAAACCTAGAAGTAGACATTTTCCACCAAATTTTTATTTTGCTTTTATCTCAAAATCAAGCACAAGAACCTATTATTTTTTCTTTCTTATTGTCAACTTTTCATTGAGTCCTACTAATGTAGAATACTATTAGAAATTTTCATTACTTTCATTCAAAGGTGGCAACTACCTTAAGTGGTTTCAGAGAAGATCATTGAAATCTGATTTTCCCTAAAGGAAAACTCATAATGTTCAACGCTGGCAGCAATGTTTTTTGTAAGATCCAATTTAATTGAACAATCTTTGTATAGGACCTTACATACACCATTCCAATTTTACTTCCATAATTTCATAGAAGATTAAACCTAAGTTCCAGGCTGGCGGTCATGCTTATTGTTGGATAAGAATGAAATGAACAATCTTGGTACAGGACCTTCCATACGTCATTCCTGAAAAGTTTGGTTGAATTTGCTTCAGTGGTTTCAGCGAAAAGATAAAAATGTGTGATTTTTCCGACAGTACTAAAATATTAAACACACATTCTGCACTGGTGGCCATTTTTTTTAGTTCGCCTCAAAGAAGTTGAGGAGGACTATTGGAGTATCCCCGACGTCCCTGTCCGTGTCCACATTTAGGTATGTATCTTAGTAACTATGAAGGGTAGGGTCATCAAACTTTGCATGCAGGTGCATCTTGGGTTGACTCACAGCCTCCATGAAAATTAGGTCTCTATGGCCTATATTTTCCACTTGAGTGGCTTGCATTTAATTTACATCCAAGTTCATATCTCAGTAACTATACATTCTATGATCATCTAACCGTGCATATACATGCATCTCTTATGGAAGGTCAGCATCCAGGCAAACTTTGGTCACTCTGACCTACATTTTCAGCTTGAGTGACTTACATTCAAGTTTACGTCTGAGTTCAGATCTCAGTCATTGTACATGGTAGGATCATTTAACCTTGCACATGCATGCATCACTGATGGTAGGTTAGCATCCAGACAAAATTAGGTCACTTTGACCTACATTTTCCGCATGAGTGACCTAGATTCAAGTTCATGTCTGAGTTCAAATCTTTGTGGATCACCTTGCATGTGCTCATGCATGCATCTGAGATGGTAGGTCAGCATTCAGACAAAATAAGGTCACTTTAACCTACATTTTATGCATGATCAACTTTCATTAATGTATACATCCGAGTTCATATCTCAGTAACTGTACATTGTATGTTCATATAACCTTGCATATGCAAGCATTTTTGATAGTAGGTCAATATCCAGGCAAAATTGGGTTGCTGTGACAATGTGCCATAACAAGGTGAACTTTGTAATCATTGATTACCTATGTTTTGTCAAATTGGGAAGAAATGAGCAATCTTGGTAAGGGACTTTCCATACATCATTCCTGTCAAGTTTGGTTGAATTGCTTCAGCGGTTTCAGAGTAGGAGATGAAAATGTGAAAAGTTAACGGACGGATGAATGGCAAATGATGGCAATAGCTCACACTGACTCGTCCAGTCAAGTGACCTAAACAAGAGGCTCTCAAGAGCCTGTATCGCTCACCTGGACCATGGCTGACATAGATAAAAGGCATGTCCAATAGGAAAAACAAAACATAAAATTTCGCAGAATACTTTTTTCCCCTAAAATTACAGTATGCTTGTTTAGTTTCCATGGCAACCGAATGCTCCACCATCCATTACGACTCATAACAGAACACCATTCAAAAAATATTTGGGCAGGGGTTCCCCTTATAATCAAGGAAATACATATTGCTGAAATTAAAACATTCAGACCACAATTCAAATAAAAATTCAAAAATTTGGGCAGAGGTTCCCCTTAAAATCAATAGGGTCCCATATAAAAACTATGTTCCAGGTGGTGGCCATCTTGGATGAGGTACGGACCTGCCAGATACCTTTCTTGGAAGGGACCATCTAAGGGCCATTGTGACTAAGTTTGGTCATAATTGGACTGGTAGTTTCTGAGAAGAAGATCTTTGAATGTCTTTTCCATAGGGTCCAATGTTAAAACTATGTTTCCGCTGGTGGCCATCTTGGATGAGGTACAGACCTGCTGGATACCCTTTTTGGATTGGACCATCTAAGGACCATTGTGGCTTAGTTTAGTTTTAATCGGACTAGAAGTTTCTGAAAAGAAGATCTTTTAATGTATTTTCCGTAGGATCCAATGTTAAAACTATCTTCCCGGCTGGCGGCCATCTTGAATGAGGTACGGACCTGTCGGATACCTTTTTTGGAAGGGACCATCTAAGGACCATTGTGGCTTAGTTTAGTTTTAATTGGACAAGTCGTTTCTGAGAAGATTTTTGAATGTATTTTCCATAGGGTCCAATGGTAAAAATATGTTCTCCACTGGCGGTCATCGTGGATGAGGTACCAACCTGCCGGATACCTTTTTTGGAAGGGACCATCTAAGGACCATTTTGACCAAGTTTGGTTATAATTGGACAGGTAGTTTCTGAGAAGAAGATCTTTAAATGTCTTTCCCATAGGGTCCAATGTTAAAACTATGTCCCCCGCTGGCGGCCATCTTGGATGAGGTACAGACCTGTCGGATACCCTTTTTAGAAGGGAACCATCTAAGGACCATTGTGACTAAGTTTGGTTATAATCGGACTGGTAGTTTCTGAGAAGAAGATCTTTGAATGTCTTTTCCATAGGGTCCATGTTAAAACTATGTTCCCCGCTGGCGGCCATCTTGGATGAGGTACGGACCTGCTGGATAATTTTTTTGGAAGGGACCATCTCAGGACAATTATGACTAAGTTTGGTTATAATTGGACAGGTAGTTTCTGAGAAGAAGATCTTTAAATGTCTTTCCCATAGGGTCCAATGTTAAAACTATGTTCCCCGCTGGCGGCCATCTTGGATGAGGTACAGACCCGTCGGATACCTTTTTTAGAAGGGAACCATCTAAGGACCATTGTGACTAAGTTTGGTTATAATTGGACTGGTAGTTTCTGAGAAGAAGATCTTTGAATGTCTTTTCCATAGGGTCCATGTTAAAACTATGTTCCCCGCTGGCGGCCATCTTGGATGAGGTACGGACCTGCTGGATAATTTTTTTGGAAGGGACCATCTCAGGACAATTATGACTAAGTTTGGTTATAATTGGACTGGTAGTTTCTGAGAAGATCTTTTAATGTCTTTTCCATAGGGTCCAATGTTAAAACTATGTTCCCCGCTGGCGGCCATCTTGGATAAGTACGGACCTGCCGGATATAATTTTAAAGGGGACCACCAAAGGACTAGTGTGACCAGGTTTGGTTCCAATTGGCCCAGTGGTTTCAGAGAAGATCTTTGAATGAAAAGTTCAAGACAGATGGATGCCGGACGCCAAGTGATGGCAAAAGCTCACCCTGGCATAGCCAGGTGAGCTAAAAACACCATTTTGTATTTGCACTGACCTATAGAGACAGAAATGATATGGCATCATTTGTGTGGTTTTCGTGACCTTTCGGGCACTTTCCTCGATGTTCTTGTGAAGAAATGAACAAAACGTCATTAAAAAGCAAGATATATAGTAGATTTTACCACAGGTCTGTAATTATAGCTTAAGAAGCAGACCATATTAGAATATTCAATACTTACCAGAATATTTGACCTAGTGACCTTGACCTTGTCATGTGAACAACTGCATAAAATCTTTAATCTTGGGTATACGTTTTGAATGGCTAGTTATAGGGCTTTCATATTTTACATGTTTATTCCTTGTGGCACCATGTGGCACCAGAATATTTGACCTTAACCTTGGCATGTCACTATAGGCTACAGGTACCGGTATTGTGACTAGAGTTGGATCCAATTGGGTTTGATGTTTCAGAGGAGAAGATATTTGATTGCTTTCCAATAGGATCCTATGTTAAACTATGTTCCCATTTGCCGCCATCTTGGACATGCAGAACATACTTTTCAAAGGGGACCAACTAAGGACATTATGACCAAGTTTTGTTCCAACTGGCCAAGAAGTATCAGAGGTAAAGATATTTGAATATGTTTTCCCATAAGGTCAAATGTTAAACTATGATTCCTGCTGACGGTCATCTTGGATGAGGTGCAGACAAGCCGAATACAACTTTTGATGGAGACCACAGAAGGACTATTGTGACCAAGTTGGGTCAAATTGGTTAAAAGGTTTCAGAGAAGAAGATCTTTGAATGCATTCTCAAAGGGTTCCTATGTTCCCTTGGATGAGGTGATTACTTGCCAGACATATTTATTTCCAGGTGAACATCCAAGGACTACAGGTATTGTGCAAAGTTTGGTTCCAATTGGTGTCAGAGCAAAAGATGGTTGAATGAAAAGTTTACAACTGATGGAAAGATGATGGACACCAAGAGATGGCAAAAGTTTATCTTGGCGTAAGCCAGTAGAGCCAAAATGGCTCGACTGAGTGTAAGCTCAATCTTAAAGGCTCCATTTGGAAAATCTGAGTACCCCGGTACACATCTTTTCCTATATTTTCTGATTTTTTAAGCATTATCTCTTGATGATTTTCCAATATTCTATCTTCTGCCATTTATTGTATACATGTGTGAGGATAATATCAGATACCAAAGCAAAAAACTACATGTATTTAAATGGCTCAATTAGAATGGAAAAGAATCAGGTGAAAGAATGTACAGACAAGGGTAACAAGATTGCTACACGTAGCTATGTCCCCTACCGATGCAGTAAAGTCGATAAAGTCCCATAACTCATGTTAAATTTTGCGAATCAAAATGGCAGCAGGATATGATCAACTGCATTAGATGGCAAACAGAAAAATCAGCAAAATCCCTGGATTTTGAGGAGATGTGTCCACAAAGTCTTCCTATGTTGTAGTATGCATTAAGTTGATAAAGTCCCATAACTGCTGTAAAATTTGTTGAATCAAAATGGCGGCATAATATGATCTAGTACATATGGTGGCAAATGTTCAAACAAAATTTCGGCATTATCAATTCAGTGGTTTCTGAGGCACAGAACACCAATTAATTATCCATAGGCTCCAATAGTGACCCAGGAAATTATAAAAATAATCCCCACGTAGATACCAAAATATTCCTGAATGGGCATCTTCCAATAAAGTTGAAAATTTTCATAGACATCTTTATTCCATTTGCTTGAAAATCTACATGAGTTTTTTGCAGTAAGTCCTTATTCCAAAACAGCAATTATTATTTCCATTCATTCAGTTTTCAGTAAATAGTACACCTTCCAAGTCTGCAGAGTGGTTGACCGAATTAAGCACTATTTTTGCGTGTATCAATTCAAAAGGTCAATTAGTGATCTGGGTCCAGTTGCGCCCACAAAGTGTTCCTAAGCTGTAGTATGCATTAAGTCGATAAAGTCCCATAACTCCTGTAAAATTTTTCAAATAACAAGTGATGACCCTAAAGGATGTCTCGCCTGTCCCTG
>MJUU01043102.1:3843-41464 GCA_002080025.1 Modiolus philippinarum
TCATGGATCTGTGCTTACCTTTTACAGTCGGTACTGTACAAACCCTTTTATGGTTTTTCATTTCTTTAATTTTTTGTAGAAAATCATATGAAGGGAGTATATATGACTAAAATGTATCAGATATTAAATTACGAGTTAAGATTGCAAAAAGCTATATGTATAATCAAATTAAGAAAATAAGCCATAAATCTATATACTATTTTTTCTTCAAATTCTGTTTTCAGAAATTGATTTCTTTGAATTTGCACTGCTCTTTAATCGGGTTTTCTTGTCCTTTGAAAAATGTAAAAAAAAATAATAAAATTTATAAATAATTCCAAAGTCAGCAAAAAATAAAATAAAATTCAAATCATTTGTATAAATTTATGCAGTATATGAATAAAATTAAGCAAATAAGTCTCAAATCCAAGTGATATTTTTTTTCAAATATTAAGATCAAAAGTTTTGCAAAAAATGGATTTCTTTGTTGAATTATCGGTTTTCCATTTGCTTTAAAATCAGAGAGAAAAAAAATAATAAGATTTCATATAATAATCCACAGTACTTTTCAAATGTGTTTAAATGAGACAGCATTAAGTAAATTGAAATCCAAGTGCAAAAATATTTCTCTCGTTTGAGAGGATAAACGCCAAGGACATAGCATTAATTTATGTCTTTTTTTTGTATTCAGGGATTGGATGTTCGCTGGTCAATTTTCAAAATAACTAGGATTTCAGGTAAATGTGATTTTTTTTTTTGGGGGGGGGGGGTTATAAAGTTGGAAGGATAAATTTAAGTGAACACAAATGATAGGTTAACCATGTCGTTTAGGAGATACAATTGTTTATAAAAACTTTTTCATGATCACTTTAATACCCTACAGGACCCATTTTAATATATTAGTTATACACTTTATGATTATTTTTGTCATCTCGTATAAATAAGACTTTGTAAAAACAATATATATAGATTACACCACAACATCCAGTTCATTACCATTTTTTATAAATTAGAAATAGAAAACTTCAATTACCAGGCTTGCAGAACTCTTTTAAATTTTTAGATTAGGCTATCGAGAGCGAATAAAATATGGTTATGATAATCGTTTTCTGTAATGATAAATGATAAACACCGAGAATGGTATTCAGAATAGATTTGGCGGGAAATAGCACGGGCTTAATTCAACAAAATTTATCCAATCGGACAGAACCAATTTAAAATTTACATACCATTGGAAATTACACTTTCTTCATAAAATATTCTTAGGAGCCAACATGCACTCACTCTAGAGTCTGGAAGAGAGGGGTTCCCAATTCACGTTATTACGCAAATTAACTTGCAGTTTGTGAAATAAATATGTTTAGATATTATGCTCATTTTCAGCCCCTTCTGCTCTAAAATTACATCTTTAAAACTATAATTGATTAAAAAAAATTTGCCCTCCCTCACTTACTTTTTAAAAGTTTCGATGATAATATAGTTTTTTTAATGCCCCTACATAATAAAACCTGCCAGGTTCGAGTTGAAGGACGACATTTAGATCGTAGAGGTGTTAGGGCTTGATATATGGTAGTGAGGTAACATTTGTGTTGCTGAGATTCATTAATAAAAAGCATAGCATGCAAATAACTTGATTTGTTCGGTGCGCTGCAAAATTTTCTCGTCCCGCCGATTGAACTTTTTAGAACTTTCCCGTGGAAAAATAATAAATCAAAGGCATCATCTTATGATTTTATATCTTACACTGTGGTAATTGACTTCCAAAACCAGACAATTCGAACATTCCTGTTGAAAAGTACACGTATGTCAACAGCACAATGTCGTGTGTAGGAATTACTTCAATCAGAAAACGTAATGTACTGTATCAGTTATGTTAGATTTCCTTTCTTTTTTGATTGAAGGTTAAATATTGTCTGGAACTTACAATGGATCACTAGACTACGAAATCGAAATTAATACACAACATCTACATTATGACAAGAAATTGATCATTTGGCACAAAATGTTTTTTGGAATGAATTTGTAAAACACCGTTGATTTCTAGATTTTGTTTGTTTATTTTCTGACTTGCATATTCGTTTCATCATTTTCTTCCTTTTTGTGATTTTCATTCAGTTAATTACACGATGAACCCGAGTTAAACGTATTTTATTTACACGAATGATAAATGGGCTTGCACTAAAGTTATGCTACGTTATTAATAGTCATCACAAAATAACGACAAACATAATACAATATATTATGAATGGGGGTAATAACAAAATTAACAATCAGAGTTGTCAAGGTCAGAATTCGATCCAAAACTTAAGTAAGTGGGAAATATCTGGGAAAACAGATATCCGATAGCGGTCCACAAGATGGTGTAGCCGACCGTAAAACTTCCGGAGGGATGACTAAAAGTTTTGGGTAACACACCCTTGTTTAAAAAGCCTATTTGTGAGCAACCGGGCTCTATCAAGGAAGTCACTGTATCGGCCACAGGCTCTTGAATAGCAAATGAGCTGGGAGATGTAAACCCCATATGCCGGCACTGTTGGGATGTTGCTACAAAGAAAATGGAAGTTGATATTGGAAAAGTGAAGTCATCACGTTTATCGTACAGCTTAGTTTGAAGTCTACCTCTGTTGTCAATTTTCGAGATGAAGGTCATAGAATGAGGCCGATGTAGAAGTGTCTGTAGTATCCTTAATTTCGATCTTTTTTGGATAGACCAGATGAGGAAAATCATCAAAGCGAGGGTTGTTTAGTGACAAAATATCATCTATATAACGGAAGCTAAAATTGAAGGGTCGGACCAGTTTTTAGCTCACCTGGCAATGCCAGGGTGAGCTATTGCCATCACTTGGGGTCCGTCGTCCGTCCATCCATCCGTCGTCCGTCCGTCGTTAGCTCACTTTAAAAACTCTTCTCCTCTAAAACCACTGGGTCAAATGGAACCAAGCTTTGACTTAATTATCACTAGGGTATCTAGTTTCAAATTTATTATTTTGTATGTCTTAGGTCAAACAACATGGCTGCCGCTACTAAAAATAGAACATAGGGGTAAATTACAGTTTTTGGCAAATAACTTTAAAACCGTTACAGATATCATAAATCGGACACGTAGCAAAATGAACAGCATTAAAAGATCTACATATGCTGAAATTTTGAAGTTAATCTAATGACCCGTCTAGGAGTTATTGCCCTTTTTCGTAAAATTTTCAAAATTTTGATGTTTTTTTTATTTTGTATTAAAAAAACTTCAACAGATAGAGGTTAAGTTTAAATGCAAAAATGTTCAGCATGTTAAGATCTACCCACATGGATATTTGAAGACATCCAAGTACCTATATATGAGTTGTGGCCCTTTATTGGTCAAATTTTTCGTGATTTTTTACTTTTTGTCCTATATTTCAAAAACGCTTTGAGATAGAGGTCAAGTTTAAATTGCAAAAATGTTCAGCATGTTAAGGACTATATTTTATTGTACACGTTCAAGTTTTCCAACCTCTTCCAAACTACGTTCTAAACTAAGTTCCCCAGCGGGGATATTGCCATAGAAGTTTGGATGTAAAATGCTCTGATGTATAAGAGCCCTGCATGTAGATCCAAATTTCTTAATAAGTCAATGTATCTATAATAAAATTTAGAGAATGTTTTTATCAATTTATGATATCTAAACCCTTGATGCAGAAGTTTTTCAGTGAGAAAAAGATTTCGGTCGTTGAAATCAGAAACATTACTACATACTCGTGCATATCGAACAAGTTGTGAAATGTAGACCCCGTAAGAAGGGGCTAACGGAACATCGCCGTCGAGATGGGGGGAATTGACTATAGGGAATGAGAAATCATCCCTTTTATTATAAACCGTAGTGTTTAACTTTCCTTGATTTATTGATATATCAAGATCAAGAAAAGGAGTACATCACTGCTGCTATTGGATTTATTTAAAGTAAGTTCTGCAGGATACATTTCATCTGTAAATTTAAAAAATTCAGGATTATTTAAAGCCAAAATATCGTCCAAATATCTATATGTATTGTTAAATTTATGCACTAAATGCTGTTTAGAAGGGTCTTTTTGAATTTTTGCCATGAATTGTGACTCGTAGCAATAAAGAAATAAATCTGCTATGAGAGGTGCACAATTGGTACCCATAGGAATACCTAAGTATTTTACTTATGTGCCGATCCGTCATCATATATGACCCACAGCATTGGACCATATGAAATTTGCACACAAAGATCTTCTAGAAAACTGGTGAATGGATTTAAATCAAACATGGCATGAATGATGCCTGTCAGGAGCTGACCAAGTTTCACCCGCTGTGAACTATATTTAACAGAAGATCTTCTTCTAGAGAACTGCTGAATAGATTAAAACCAAACTTTGCATACATGATGCCTATGAGAAGCTGACCAAGTGCTGTTTCTTCGGTGCTGATCCATCATCCAATATAGCCTCGAGCAATGAATTAGACCTTAAGGGGGAAATGCATACAAAGATGTAATAGAAAACCATTGAACGGATTCAATTTAAACATTGCATAAATGAAACTTGTGAGATTTTGACCAAGTTTGTTACTTTGGTGCTGATCCGTCTTTCGACATGGCCACCATTGGCAAAACTTAGTTTAACATAACACCCAATGGGAAATGGGTAAAAAGATAATCCGCTCTGAAACTGCTTGAACAATTTCTGTAGAATTTTGATTTGATAGTCCTTGGGTGACCCTCTTCAAACTTTTGTGTTAAATTTCTGCCAGCCGGGAACGCAGATTAACATAGACCCTTAAAGTTTGGAAACTGCATTCAAAAATCTTCTCTTAAACTGCTTGAACAATTTTAATTCAATTTTATAAAAAAGTTTCTGATTTTTATATACATACACCACAAAAGATGGACCATCAATTTGAAATTATAGTGCTGCATAGGACCCAGGTGAGCGATACAGGCTCTTGGGAGCGTCTTGTTTATCTTTATTTTGAAGAAGCCCTTCGATGAATTCAGACCCGTTAGAGTGGAATAACAGATCGACTAGGAATTCCGATAATCTGTTAAAAAAGAATTCCTCAAAACTGGACAAATATATTGTTGATCAGAAACTCTAAAATTTTAATAACTTCTTCCTCTGTATATTTTTTTTTCAATTCGGAGTCATTTGTCACAAAGCAGGCTTGTTTTCTATGTACAACAAGGTACCTATACCTTCGTTCACCGTTCTTACGTGAGAAACATCTTTCAGATTTTAGTTGTTCATGAGGAAAAGTAGTGTAAAGTGTGGAGACGAAAGTTTTAATGCTGTTACAGTGTGTTAATGATCTAGAACATAAGATGTCAAGTAGATCTGTGGTGGAGTTTTTCAAAATCCACATTACGTTTACAACGCTTTCTGTCATTTGTCATATTCGGACAAAATCTTATTCAATTTGAATTATTTTGTCACATTCAGTAACAGTAACTTTGCTTATATTTATGGGAAACAATTTTATGGAGGGGGTGCTTTTTATTTATTTTTCATGAAAATTTCGAACAACATAATATATATTTTCTCCAAATGTCACATAAAATTATTTATTCACAATTACAATCAAGAAGTTATTCTTCAAATCAAAATTAAAGTATTTATTTCACATGACATTTATGTTTACAAATACTTGTTTTTACTGTTACCAAGATTAAATTATTAATTTACAAAAGCTTTTTTGAGTGGTCCGTAGGTGATCGGCTACAAGGCTAAATTCCCGACCCTTTTCGATTTCAGCCTACTTTTCCAGTGGCAGTCAAAATTTCCCGTCCCATGGCCCTTTCCATACCCCAGGGTGATTGTTTATGAACAAACTTGTTCTAGTCACGATAGAGCTGAAATATTGTTCAGTAGACGTTAAACAATATTCAATCAATCAATCAATAATTTACAAAATCGACCCCCCCCCCAAAATCAAATTGTCAGCCTTATACTTAAAAAAAATTAAGGAAATTTAAGTTTCAATTAAACTCATGTATCTGTACATACCTTTTACAGTCGTTACTGTACAAACCCATTTATGGTTTTTCATTTCTTTCATTTTTTATAGAAAATGGCTTAAATGTATCAGATATTAAATTACGAGTTAAGATTGCAAAAAGCTATATGTATAATCAAATTAAGAAAATGAGTCATAAATCTATATACTATTTTTTCTTCAAATTCTGTTTTCAGAAACTGATTTCTTTGAATTTGCATTGCTCTATAATCGGTTTTGCTTGTCCTTTGAAAAATGTGAAAAAAAGATAAAATTTATTAATAATTCCAAAGTCAGCAAAAATATAATAAAATTCAAATCATTTCTATAAATTCATGCAGTATAGGAATAAAATTAAGCAAATAAGTCTCAAATCCAAGTGATATTTTTTTTCAAATATTCAGATCAAAAGTTTTGCAAAAATGGATTTCTTTGTTGAATTATCGGTTTTTCCATTTGCTTTAAAAACTGAGAAAAAAAATAAGATTTTATATAATAATCCACAGTACTTTTCAAATGTGTTTAAAGAGATAGCATTAAGTAAATTGAAATCCAAGGGTAAAAATATTTCTCTCGTTTGAGAGGATAAACGCCAAGGACAAAGTATTGATTTATGTCTTTTTTTTTTGTATTCAGGGATTAGATGTTCGCTGGTAAATTTTCAGAATAACTAGGATTTTAGGTAAATGTGATTTATTTTTTATTTTTTTTAATTTTTTTATTTATTTATTTATTATTTTTTTTTTGTTATAAAGTTGAAAGGATTAATTTAAGTGAAAACAAATGATTGGTAAACCATGTCGTTTAGGAGATACAACTGTTTAAAAAACTTTTTTCATGATCACTTTAATACCCTACAGGACCCACTTTAATGTATTAGTTATACATTTTATGATTATATTTGTCATCTCGTATAAAAACGTCTTTGTAAAAACAATATATATATAGATTACACCACAACATCCAGTCCATTACCAGTTTTATTAATTAGATAGAGATAGTTTAATCTTAAAACTTCCAGGCTTACAAAACTTTTTTAAAATTTTCAGAATTGAGCTATTGAGAGTGAAAAAAATATGGCTATGATAATCGTTTTTCTCTAATGATAAATAATAAACACCGAGAATTGTATTTAGAATAGATTTGGCGGGAAATAGCACGGGCTTAATTCAACACGTGTTGAATATGAAAATTTATCCAATCGGACAGAACCAATTTAGAATTTACATACCATTGGAAATTACACTTTCTTCATAAAATATTCTGAGGAGCCTGGAGTCTGGAAGGGAGGGGTTCCCAATTTACGTTATTACGCACATTAACTTGCAGTATGTGAAATAAATATGTTAAGATATTTTGCTCATTTTGCCCCTTCTCCTTTAAAATTACACCTTTTGAACTATAATTGATTAAAAAAAAAATTGCCCTCCCGCACTTAATTTTTTAAAAGTTTCGATGAGAATATAGTTTTTTTAATGGCCTTACATAATAAAACCTGCCAGGTTCGAGTTGAAGGACGACATTTAGATTGTAGAAGTGATGGGGTTGATATATGGTAGTGAGGTAACATTTGTGTTGGTGAGATTCATAAATAAAAAGCATAGCATGCAAATAACTTGATTTGTTCGGTACGCTGCAAAACTTTCTCGTCCCGCCGATTGAACTTTTAAGAACTTTCCCGTTGTAAAATAATAAATCAAAGGCATCATCTTATGTTTTTATATCTTACACTGTGGTCATTGACTTCCAAAACCAGACAATTCGAAAATTCTTGTTGAAAAGTACACGAATGTCAACAACACAATGTCGTGTGTAGGAATTACTCCAATAAGAAAAAAACGTAATGTACTGTATCAGTTATGTTAGATTTCTTTACTTTTTTGATTGAAGGTTAAATTATTGTCTGGAACTTACAATGGATCACTAGACTACGAAATCGAAATTAATACACATATACATTATGACAAGAAATTGATCATTTGACACACATTGTTTTTTGGAATGAATTTGTAAAACACCGTTGATTTCTAGATTTTGTTTGTTTATTTTCTGATTTGCATATTCGTTTCATTTTCTTCCTTTTTGTGATTTTCATCCAGTTAATTACACGATGATCCCGAGTTAAACGTATTTTATTTGCATGAATGATAAATGGGCTTGCACTAAAGTTATGCTACGTTATTAATAGTCATCACAAAATAACGACAAACATATTACAATATATTATGAATGGGGGTATTACAAAATTACCAATCAGAGTTGTCAAGGACCGAAGTCCAGGAGACAAAAAGACAAATCAGGTGGAAACCACCGGCAAAAGTTTCGATGGTCCTGACTTTGTTCAGGTAATATGAAAGAAATGGTGGGTTGAACCGGTTTTATGGCTATCCAAACCTCCACTTCCATTGCGGTAGTGTCCGGTAGCAACTAAACAGCAATTTCCGTTGAAAGGTCGTGGACAGTTAAAAGAAATGATCATACCAGTATTAAGTAAAGAAAGAATCTTCAATCAGAATTCGAACCAAAACTTCAAAATTTTTCACAAGGGACTGTATGAGACGGAATATTTTGAAGCCTAGATTAATAAGGCGGCCATGGAGATAACTATGTCTAATGATAAAGTCTGTATAATTTGTGTTAGCTCTCGCGTAACGAATCAGCTGTGAAACATACAACTCCGCAAGTAGAAGAAGCTGAAATATTACTGCTCATGTTCGGGAAATTAATAATTTTAAATTATAATTTTACCTTATGATAGAATGTTCAAATTTGATTGGTCGAATACCGGTGTATTTTTGATAAATCCATGACATGTCAAGCAAATTTTCAAGCAGCGGAGTATTTACCAAAAAAATTGTTTCTTTTAACCCTGTGCCGGGGTATTTGCTTAAAAATTTTCCTTTTTTAACCTTTCACGGATACGCTTGTAAAGAATTTAAAAACGACGTCATCTGTGCGCTTTAGATAAAGTCATTCGGTAGAATAAAACAGATATATCACGTTTGGTCGGGGAATTTTAGAAAAATACCTGTCTCAAGTCGTCCGTTGGGCTCGGGAAATATAACATCTCTCGACTGGTATTTTTCGCAAATTTCCCTACCAAAGATGATATATCTGTTCAAAATCTCCCTTTTATCGTAAATTTTAGTACCGAGATGACCATTTTAGATGAAATAGCAATTTTGAATACCTAACAGTAATAATAAGAGTAAAAACGGAAAAGTTAAAATTTGTTACAGAATTATAAAAGAGATAGAAAAATGAGAAAAAACAAGAGTTAACAAAGATATTTTAACAGCCTCAATACGATCTTTGTTTTGGATATTTTCAAGTTTCGTTGGGCAATTTGTCTTTATTGTAACCGCTCACCACAGTATGTAATGAAAGGTACATATCAACAATGTTACAAAAGTCAACGCGATGCCTTCAACAATGAGCTTTACCCATACCCCTTAAAAAGTTCATGACGACTCCTAGTCCTTTTCGAATATATTTGAAACTTTTTTAACAATTTCAGCATACATGTGTATATGCATTTCAATAGATGAAGATAAATTGACAAGATTTCATGTTTTGTCTGTCATAGTCGAATTTCTATTGAATATAGATCAAATTTTAGTAGCACACACACATTATTTACATATGCCTTGGACGCCAGGGAGATTCTGAAAACAATGCGAATTATTGAAAACTTTTGTATTTTTCTTAAAAGTGAAGACCTACAGAATATATATTTATTGTCTTCATGTTTTATGTACTTCATTGTAGGGGTACTCGTCTTGATAAGTTGGACTTTTTTCTAGTTTGATTTTTACTGTGAGTCTTTTTGTGTATTTATTGTATAGCCATTCACCACACATAGGGGGAGGGTTTGGATCCAAGAAAACGAGTTTAACCCCACCGCAGTTTTTGCGCCTGTCCCAAGTCAGGAATAAGTTGGTCATTGGCTTGCCCTTCTTATAAAATTCTAGTTTCTTGATATTTGGGTTATTGGATGTGGTTTGTTTCCATTGATTTATTCACTTTTTTTACTTTTTGGGCCGTTTAGGGCTTACAATATGGTGTGAGGTTCCTCACTGTGTTGAAGACCATACGGTGACCCCTAGATGTTTTGTTTTGGGTCGTTTTTACCTGGATATTGGATGTTGTCTCCTTGACATTTACCCCCATTTCCTTTCATTTTCATATCATGTGTGCTCTTTACTGCAGTCACATGTTGACACAGCTTTCCAAGCCATCAAAATCTATATATGATTAGCTAAATGGTTAGAACGCTGGTGGATACAATTCTTAGATATTTGATATGTATTATATTTGCTACTAAAAGTTTTTTTCGTTCTTTTATTGGTCATGTTTATCGATAATTTGAATGAGATGTCTTTGATCTCGTAAGGCAAACATTTTCAGTATTTGCTATTACGCAAATGCGATAAAATTTTGGCAAAAAGTATATTATATATACAAAATGAGCAATCTTTTTGGTTAAGGAACTTTCCTTTCATTTTTTTTCTCAAACTGGACCAGTACTCTCAGATGGGACGATCAAAATAAACATTTTACATTAGGGTCTTATGAAAACTATGTTTCACACTAGTGGTCATATTTCATTGCTCTGAAATACGAACTAACTGACTCATATTTGTAAAATATCCCCCATACTTGTATATCACTCTCGTAAAGTTAGGTTCAATTTAGCAGTTTCACTGAAACTGGCGGCCATGTTTAGTGTCGGATTTGAAGATAAGGGTGCTATCATTGTTAAAGATTCCACATAAATCTTTCGTCCAGAGGTTTGATTCAAATTAATTAAGTTGTTTTATAGATGGTCAAAATGTGTTTCTCAGGACCACGTGTTGCAAGAAATGCCACGCTTCCTGCACGTCAAAGAAACCTTGTAGCAAGCTCTTTTTTGAGTGGTCCGTAGGTGATTGGCTACAAGGCTAAATTCCCCAACCCTTTCGATTTCACCCTACTTTTCCAGTGGCAGTCAGAATTTCCCCTCCCATGACCCTTTCCATACCCAAAAGTCATTATGTATTAACAAATTTGTTCTCGTCTTGATAGAGCTGAAATATTGCTCAGTAGCGCTTAAACAATATTCAATCAATCAATCAATCATCCGATCTTGTGTTAATTGAATATTTTATGAAAGGATATGAAGTAAATGAACATGAGACCATAAAGCATATGCTAACGCCAACTGCCATTATTTAAATGAGCTGTATGGCCATTTCGGAAATTTATTCCTAAACAAAGGAAATCCATAATTTCAAAAAGTGTTTAAAATGCATAAAACCAAACGAAATCCGAATAATCAGTGATATCAAATATAGCTAAGGACAAAACTACGATGGAGGGAGTTAATCCTACGGTTTTAGAATTTACATAAATTTAGATAATAGTAATTGAACAAAGTGTACATATGAGATATCAAAAAATAAAGAGAATACATCTCTTCCACGGGGAATTATTTTACTCCTGTATTAAATATTTTACGAAAGGATATGGAGTAAATGAACATGAGACCACAAAAAAATATGTTAACTCCAACTGCCATTATTTAAAGAGCTGTATGGCCATTTCGGAAATTTATTCCTGATCAGCAGCACTAGAACCCAAACAAATGTATTTTTACGAATCTAACTGAAAATGAACAATTCGTGTACAAGACTTTGCATTTATCATATAATTCTTCTTTGTTCTAATATTACTTCAGTAATTTCAGTGGAGTTTATAAAGTTAACTAAGGACAAAACTACGATTAGTTTTTTTAAATTAAAGTACATTTTGCACTGGAAGATATCAAATCGGAATTGATGCAAAAGGCTTTTCATTTTTCATTTCTGTAATGTTTAGTTAAATTTGCTCTGAATAGTAGTTTTATAGAGTAGATGTTCAAATGTAAATAGCTAACGGAAGACGGACACCAAGTGATAGAAAAGGGTTATGTACTCTCTATCAACATGCCTTTTAGGACAAAGGTGTTTCCTTAATGAGGAATGCATTCTAATTAGAAAGTATCTGGGCAAAGATTTTCTAAAGTGGTGATGTACATTTGAAAGTTTTATCGATAATTGTAGAAAGTAATTATTGCGTTTTCAAATGCAACATTTTTTTAAAATTCTTTTGAATGTAGTTTTGCGTTTCCGTAGACAGCTAAATCCCGGAAATAATTATCCTCGACCATAATTAGCGTTTTTCTTGTAATTTTCTTGGAAAATGTCAATGAAGCTGTTTTTCTATTGAAGATCAATCTCTTCTATTTAGTTTGGGGGCGATTTGAAAATAAATTGCTTTCTTTCACAAAATAGTACCATTTTTGTTGAACTCTGTACAGCATTTTTATGAAACCAGAATTTTTTATCCGCGAGTTTGATATATCAGTATCCACGACAAAAGTTTATTCGAGGCGAGGGAACGAAGTATCGGTGTTGTTGTTTCTAGGGGGTCATAGATGGGATAGTTTCCAACAATCCCGTTGAAAGATGACTCGAGTTCAATAAATAACAAAATACCGAAGTTACTGTAAATTTAGTTTCTACATATCGCCATTTCGACGCAACCTATGTCTCTTCATTACAGATGAAATCAAAATATTGACAAAACATTTGTAAAACCTGATAGAGAGCAATTAACCTTTAAAGATCTAAGTGCAAATCCAACGATAGAGAGCAATTAACCTTTAGAGATCTAAGTGCAAATCCAACGATAGAGAGCAATTAACCCTTAAAGATCTAAGTGCAAATCCAACGATAAGTATAAAGACAAAACAATGCAAACGTGATTTAGATATCAAAAGTATCCGAACCAGATCGATTTTCTTGTCAGTAACGAATTTCTGACTACTTGGATGGTGAATACCAGCGGTGACTTAAAGTCTACCAGCAGTGACATCGGCCCAGTAGTATTAAATAATAAAATGTACTATATCAAACTTGTAAATACCTTAAAGTTTATGTTATATTTCCGTTGTTTATTATAAACAATGGCAGCCAAATATGGGCCCACTTATTGAACCCTGAATCGATATGGTAAGTGCAAATTTAAGTTGGTGTGGACACAATACAGGTGTGGACACAGTACAAGTGTGGACACAACACAAGGATGAAAATAATGATGATATAATCTTCAAGACGAAGAAATATAGAATTCACCTTTTTTAGCCTATTTGACATTTTACACAAAAATCACAAGCATGAGAGAAATTTCTTAACAACATTTTTCAAGAGGATTACTATAAAAAAAGTGTGTCTCTCCAACAGTTTGATTTCACAGTATCTACGCTTTAAATTATTTTTTGAAAAAAAAAACATTGCAGAAGGAATCAATAAAGTTAAATTATCTCCCCTTCCTGATTTCAAACAATAATCATATTCCTTCATGCACATCTACATTTAGTGTCCTTCCATTGTGTAAAGTTTCATCAAAATCCTTTGAGTGGTTTAAGAGGATTAGGGAATCAACGAAAAGTCAAAGTCGAATTATCTCCCCATCCTAGTTTCGGACAAAAATTATATTCCTTCATGCACATCTCCATATAGTGTCCTTCCTTTGCATGAAGTTTCATCGAAACCCTTCAAGTGGCTTAAGAGGAGTTGCGTCTACGAGGTAACCCATACATAGGGAATCAAGGAAAATTGAAAGTTAAATTATCTCCCTCTCCTGATTTCAAACAATAATCATATTCCTTCATGTACAGTTACATATAATGCCCTTACTTTGTGTAAAGTTTCATCAAAATTCTTTGAGTGGTTTAAGAGGATTTCCGCTTACGAGGTAACCCATACATAGGGAATCAACGAGAAGTCAAAGTCGAATTATCTTCCCTTCCTGGTTTTGGACAATAATTATATTCCTTCATGCACATCTCCATATATTGTCCTTCCTTTGCATGAAGTTTCATCAAAATCCTTTAACTGGGTTAAGGGGACTGGTGCTTACAAGAAGTGTGGACAGACGGACGGACAGATAGACAGACAGAGTGATTCCTATATACCCCTCAAACTTTGTTTGAGAGGGTATGATGATGAATCTTTAATGAAATTTTTAATTATAAGTATTTAAATAAACAAGTGCAACTTAAATATCAACATGTTCAGTTTAAACGCAAGAAATAAGGTACAAGCGTTGCAGGAGTCGTATCAAGCTTTTGGGGTATGTTTTTTCGATATATTATCCAAGAAATGGTATAAATTTCAAGAATATTATGCCTGGTTTCACTAACCGTGTCGTATTTGCAAGTCTTTAAACAATTCAAGTTCCGGTTCCGTTTCTTATCTCTTTTTTTTTCTTTCTTTTTTTGTCAATATACTTCCACATTTCATACTTCATACGAATGCTATAAGATTTTTTGGTATAATGTTCGACGGAAATATTTGATAATATACCTTTTTTATCTCGAAGCAATGAAATAGCTGGAGAGATGTTAATATGACAAGAAAAAATCACGTGAGGCTTCAAGCCTATTAATAGCTCTAAAAGATGATCTTCATGCTTCCTATAAAATATAGTGCGCAAGTTTCTTTCAAAATCGTATACTTAGTGTTTTTAAATTATTTTTCGTCATTTTCTTGAAAACAATATGCATGTTTATCAAATTACTCGTTTTTTCTATTGCGTCTCGGGTCAACGAACCTGTCGCGCAGTAATTTGTCAAAGATGAAAATAACATTTGTATTGCATATATTTATAGCAATGAAATCGACATGCGAAATCACACAATCCGATTATTTTTACGTGTTACGGAATAACTTTATACATGCAGACGTATGCAGCAGTTCTTTGGATGACTACGAAGTTTTGCCACGTGTAGATTTTCAGGGCTTCGAGATTCAGCTCCATTGGAGCTTTGATTATATCTTAACGTCAGGGTAGGATTTGTTGAGATCATATCTTGATGAAATTTTACACATCAACATTACAAAAAAAATAATTATAAGCTGTCAAAAAGTTGATGGTCGAAAACACAGTGTTCTTCTTTTTTAAGGGCGTAATGTATGAACATTTACAACTACTATGAAGACATGAGGGGGTCAGCCGATGCTTTATCATTTTAGGAAAAATAAATAGCAGAAGTAAACAAATTTACGTAAGTTTTTCGGCGAACCATATTTCTGCGATTTTAAACTTTGTACTCTAGAGCGACTTCAACCTCCGCGTGACAAAAATTTGTGCGTTTCCGTGGTCTTTTATAGTATAGGGTTATGCTACATTTTTTTTTTATTCATGTCGTGTCCTGACCTCTTTAGCTTTCCAGATTTTATTTTATCTATAGCCCTTTCCATAAGGTGAGTTTTTCTGGATTGGAACTCTCTTATATCAACTGTAGGTACAAACACTCTTCACTTCCGGTTATCACAGGTACGGTTGGCTAACAATACATAACTTAAACCCTGAATACGTTTTACTAGTAGTTTACATTTTTTAAACTCTAAGATTTTAAAAGTGTTGTTTCATCTTATTCATGCTTTGACATTGCCTTTCCTTTTTGGGCTATTTTACATTTTATATTTACTCGACCTTAATTATAACTGCTAGCTTATGAAACAATAAACTTGCTTTCGTCGTCATGGCCACAAAAAAAAAGATACATTTGCAGGTATATGCAAATTATTCAATTTTCATTGCAAGTCAAAAATTCATCAAAGCAACCAAACACGGATAAAGAAAGAAAATTAGCTAAGAATATTGACATGTCATTGTTTTCGAGATATAAAACATCTGTAAATAGTTAAATACAATATATATTACTGTTTCTAGATCCTTCAGTTAACTTTATCTAGAAATCCAGATTTTCAGAGAATCATAGATATAATAAAAACTAAGTCACAAAAGCCGTTATACAAATGCAGATATTATTTCGCCAGGGTATTTGTATCTAAAGATTGGCGAAGTAGTACTATTTCATTTTTTCTTTCTTATCGCACGCTAGCTGCTATTTCAAAAGACACTTACATAGACGTAACTTACATTCTTTACGTAATAGTGAATATCGACGAGATATTCTGAACAAATCCGTTAAATTGGCTTTGGATTCCAGTGACCTGAAGACTTTACATGTATACTGGCCTCTCACTGATACTGCCGATGTCTACTGAAATACATAAAGACTCTTTACCATACCCTTCGGGGAATTTTGAGTTTGATTTTTCTTCTGTAGTGCGACAGTGTTTAACCCTACCACTGGCTTTTGCTAGTGCCGGTACCAAGTCCGGCTATACTGAGTTCCTATATCGTTATTTATGTTTGTCTCTTGTTTTCATTATTGCTTTTCTGGTACAGTTTAATTTGCTTGTCAATTGTGGCATGTGATTGTAGTTCTTTACCATTGTAGGTGTTTGCTGTTATCCTGTTTTTGTAACGCATTGTAAGTTTTCAAACGTTCATTTTCATGTCGATTATATTGAAAAAAAAATCGTGGATTAAAATTTCTTATACTATGAGCTTAAAAATGACTGAAGGAATGCTAATTGTAAAAAGATAAATTTCTATTTTCGTCAGTTACAGACATTTTACGAAGGCAGAAAAATCATAAAAAGAATAGCAAATGAGTGCCATGTTATTGCATTGGAACAAAAATTATGCACCGAGGTGACACCGACGTGGAATCACAAAATTTTATTTTTCCCTCTTTTGCAATGTACTCTAAATGTAACAGATAATGTATATTGTCTTGTTTGGTAAGAGCATTTTCATTATGATAGAAGATATCGTTGTCGGAATTAATTATCAGATTTCCGGTTTATTATCCTCGTTTTAGTTTAAAGGTTCCGTTTCCGTTCTATATGCCAGGATTGCATGTTTACAATGTGATTTCATGTGCAACTTTTGCCGGACTCTCACTGTGCTGTAGTTATGTAATAAGGAAGTCTTAATAATATAAAATGCTACGAAGACATTTAATAAAGGAAATAGCAAGAATTGATTACAAAGACGTGAAAAAATATCAGCATGAAATTGTACTTGAATGACAAAGTTATACATATTACTTCCGAAATGAAACGATCTTAAAAATTGCTATGTCACGTGATGTACGATTTTTACAGAAAGATGTACCAAGATAACCTGAAGTGCAAACTTAGGAAGAAAGTCAGCTTTTACACAGAAGAGACATGAGATCACTTGAACCTAGCGACAAAAAATACTCGTATACGATTATTCGTATACGAGTATTGTGCACAATACTCGTATATGATTAGTACATTGTATACGAGTATTGTAATGGAAATAAGAAAAGATCATAATACTTGTATACGAGTATGCTATACAATACTCAGTTTGTTGACAATACTAACTTAATTTATTTATACTTGTTCAGCCGCATGCTTTATTGTCATTAGAACTGATGACAGGAGACTCTACAATATTTAATACTTGTATTCAATGAAACTTGTGTATATGTGTTATCACAAACTGTTTAATAAATTAATGATTATAGGTTTGAATTTTGAAGTTGTTATTATTTTTTTTTTGTATCTGTTGCACGTTCTTCATTTCATAGATAACTTTGGTATTTTGTTCAGCAAGATGCATTTTAATATTGTATTCTATATATCACATATTGTTTGTTATTGATATATCTCATACCCAGAGACTATTTTAATCCTTTCATTCCTACTGTTTAAGACTTAAAACAACATCAACTAATTAATAAACTTTTTTGATGTCTTTTTTTTATATCCAATTATCAGTTGACATCTCTAATCAAATAAACAAACAAATAATTAACATGATTTAATAAACACAAGCTTACTCTGCATAAAGTGTTGGAATCTTTCTTGGTTTACCTAGGTGGACTTATTACAACCCAAGTGCAGGGACATGGCAAATCTTTGTATAGGATCAGCGGGTGGTGGTTAGACTCACATCTCGGGTGTCTCAATTCAAGATTCGACATGCTGATTGAGACTACCTCATGGGGAACAGGGCAGTGTGGGCATGTAGGGTCGCATTTCTAACCTGAACTGATTTAGGTTGATTCAGATGGGAGGTTGTCTCCTTGACATTTGCCGCAAGCCATTTAGTCATACTAAGCAAATGCTGAATACAAGTTTAAAACGATGAAAAGACCGGAGTAAAAGTCAGAATCTTTGAAATCAAACCTAGATGAAAGAATGTGGAGAGTTCGTTGGAAGACTTCAACTATTAAATTTGTATTAAAGATGCCAGTGTGCTATACTTTATTTACAACTACAATACTTTAAAAATACTATTGTTTTAGAGTAACGAAAAATCAATATTCAACAATACTCGTATAAAATACTTTATTAAGTTTTATAAAAAATTACTTGAGTATTGTGCACAATACTCGTATACGAGAATTGTTGTCGCTAAGTTCTAGTGATCCATAGTAACATACTTGCAACAAGGAGAGTCGAGGTACATGAGGGTTGTGATTAAATGTTTATTTTATATATTCAATGAATGAATGAACTTTATTTCTCAAAAGTTACATACATAGTTACAGAGAATATATATATATATATATATATATGTAAATAACAATATAGATTTACAGCACATGTGAACAATATGGAGTTAACTAGGAGGAGTGACCCTCACATTAATAATTTTGATAAATCTACATAATTTTTCTAATACAATATAATTATTTGAAGTAAACAACTGTTGATATTTATATATATTTGGTCTTTTTGTACAATAGACTGGCAAACGTTTTTTTTTTTCTTTCTTTCTTGACTTAATGCTTCACAAACCATAACATAATGGTACTCGTCACCGATGTCTGGTGACCCGCCTTTGATCTCTATCAATATTGTGCCATCTGTCCGTCTCAAGAGGCAACCGGTGACTGCCACATCTAAATTTACACATTACATATTGGTTTTGAGTTGACAAAATATCGAAATATTTTTTTTCAAATTTTACGTCTGTTTTAAAAACTCTATAACATAAACATTTTGGAGAGTTATATATTTCACTTAAACAATTTTGACGAAACTGATCTTTCAACTTTAACTCAATATTTTGGATAACCCATTTATCTATGAATTGGCTGTGCCAAATATTCGACATCCCACAACTGTCAAAAAATATGTTTGATATATGAAATCCATTTACATTCAAATCCATAATTTCGAAAATTGAATAACAGTAATTTATATAATTGACATGAAATTTTACTTTCCTTGCCATTTACTAACTTATTCAGAAAACTAAGCATACGTAATTTTGCATGAAGAACAATATGATATCTTCCCAATTCTGCATATACAACAAAATTTGGTGTAGATTGTTTTGAATGAAGAATAAGCTTACAAAATTTAAGATGAATAAAAGGCAGATTTTCTTCATTCGATATTATATCGATGGCAGCAATACTTGAACTTTCTGTAATATAACCTAAAATATATAAGAAAAAGCAAATTTTCTTCATTCGATATTATATCGATGGCCACAATACTTCATCTTGCTGCTTTTTAACCTGAAATATATAAGAAAAGGCAGATTTTCTTCATAAGATATTATATCGATGCCGGCAATACTTGAACTTTCTGTTATTTAATCTAAAACATATAAGAAAAAGCAGATATTTTTCATTCGATATTATATCGATGCTCATAATACTTCAACTCGCTGTAATTTAAAATGAAATATATAAGAAAAGGCAGATTTTCTTCATTCAATATTATATCAATGGTCGCAATACTTCAACTTTCTGTAATTTAACCTAAAATATATAACAAAACGCAGATTTTCTTCATTCGATATTATATCGATGCCCGCAATACTTCAGCTTTCTGTTATTTAACCTAAAATATATACGAAAAGCAGATTTTCTTCATTCGATATTTTATCAATGCATGCAATACTTCAACTTGCTGTAATTTAAGATGAAATATATAAGAAAAGGCAGATTTTCTTCATTCGATATTATATCGATGGTCGCAATGCTTCAACTTTCTGTAATTTAACCTAAAATATATAACAAAAGGCAGATTTTTTTTCATTCGATATTATATCGATGCCCGCAATACTTCAACTTTCTATTATTTAACCTAGAATATATAAGAAAAAGCAGATTTTCTTCATTTGATATTATATCGATGCCCGCAATACTTCAACTTTCTGTAATTTAACCTAAAAGGCAGATTTTCTTCATGAATAATGTAGCCCAAAACATGTGATATTCTATATGTTAATATGTTAATATTTTTTAAAGTTTGTAAGTTGCAGTTGTAAATATCTATATTATCTTTCAAAAAACAGATGTATAAAAGGGGACGACCAGTTGATTTTCAGGGGTGGGAATTGGGCGATCTTGTAAATAAATAATTTAATCTTGGTCCCAGCGCTGGGGCTTATATTAGTCCCAGGTCCCAGAGAAAACAAATGAATATTTTAATTCTACTTGTCGTGGAAATAAATAATTTATTTGTTCGAAATTTTCATGAAAATAAATAATTATTCTAGGCAGAGAAAACGGGCAAATATATCTATAAAATGTGGTCTTTTGAATGAAAGTAGTAAATGCACGTTACACGATACACGCAATGAACGGAGAACATTACACGATACACGCACATGCTTTACACGACGAGTGCACACGATGGACACAACGAGCGCTAATTTGGGAATGTTGAACGTTTCCATTGCTGTAATATTAAAGTAGTCAGGGCTCTATGACAGGTCAGAGCAGTCAGGATTCTATGACTGGTTAGAGCGGTCAAGGCTCTATGACCAGAACAGGTCAGAGCAGTCAGGGCTCTACGACCAGAACAGGTCAAAGCAGTCAGGATTCTATGACCAGAACAGGTCAGAGCAGTCAGGGCTCTAGAACAGTTCTAAAGTTGACTTAGAGTAGCTTTTATGACTGCTCTATGACTGGTCTAAGTTAACTTGAAAACGGTCCTAAGTTAACTTAGAAGAGCTTTTATGACTGGTTCAAGTTAACTTGGCGAGAGGTTATGTCTGCACCCTACTGTACTTCCTATAGGTGTAGCAAACTAGCAACATATAAAGTGTCTCATTCTGCAGTACTGCCAGTATTTATAGGTGTGAATTCAGTAAATAAACATGACATCATTAAGCTCCGCCTTTTTGGGGAGAGCTTTCAGTAGTGTAATGAAAAATTATGATGGGATGATTGGAGGATATTATTTGACATAAATGTTTCTTAAAAGCTAGTTCATAGGTGATGTTTAAAAGGCGAAAGAAGTAAAAGAACAACATTGTATATTTTTCCAGAGCGAGTTTTAAGAAAAGGGGGGTCGAAGTAAGAAATTCAGTGCGAAGTTGCAATATCCGTTTTCAAGTCACGGAAATGGCTAAAAAATGCCGCATGACCCTATGTTTTGACGGTGCCAAAAATAGACCTACAATTATATTTTACTAAATAAGATATAAAAGTTCCCGATTAATTACGGGAAAATTACTATGAGTGTTCATTGTGTCAGAAGTTAACATAGAAAGTAATGGAGATTTATTTACTGTATTCACTCCTGCAAGAAATTGTGTGGTCGCCATTTCCTGACGAAGTGATCGACGGCGGCAATATATTTACGTACCTTTTGTGAAGAAATCATAAATAAATGTGAAATTGCAATGGAAAATATTTACTTTACATATCACTTTGAGGCAGGTTTTATTGTGATATTTAGTTAATTACAGGCTTTGTAACCAAATCCATATGTCACCATTTTGACGAGAAAAATGATCGACAGTTTGGAATACCAAGGAAAAAACAAACAAAAAACAGTGACAAAAAAATAAATAACTCTACATTTTTTCAATTGCTACAAATATAGTCTTTAAATTATTCTTTTTAATTACAAATGATTAGTAGTCAATCAATTAATTCGATTAAAAGGTATAATATTTTGATTAATTCTTACAGATCGTGTTCAAAATAAACATACATAATTGCTTTCTTTGTTTTGAATATTTAACACCTTGAATTAAAGTTGAAAACTAAATAAATAATAACGCTTTCTTTTTATCATTAATTTTATAATAATTTTTCTGCAAATTTGGGACTAATATTAGTCCGAGGCAGGAATTAAAAATTATCAAATGAAATTATTTAAGATTTACATACAATGGGTATATTTTATTTATCTTTATTCGTAGTTTTGTACATAATTGTTGTTTTAAATATATAGATAAAATTAATACTAAAAACATCAGAAATTAAGCATGTTTTCACTAATGCTAGGTTTATTATTATAGAGGAATGATTGTTCGCTTTAACATGCCAGCAGGTCACCCTCCTCATCATGCGTCAGAATGCGACTATGTGATTTTCCTATCATATCATTACATGTAGGACTAATCTGATACATAAAACAGAAGACATATCATCATATGATATCGATGGTAACTACATTTACAGTAGTTTCCGTGCATAGCATTGGCGGATCCAGAGGGGATTTAGGCCATGGGCTGAAATCACTTTCCGTGCATCCCCCCACTTCCCATCAAGACCGATTTTTTTCAGTCCTCCTATATCCCCTCTTCAAAATAAAACATGTTAACACGAACAGAACCTGCACGCATGGACAGTATAGGGCCACTTTTATAGTACACCACGAAAAGCTCTTGTATTTTCGTTTTAACCCAAGTTTTATCTTCTAAGCTCCATAATTATTTAATGATAAGTAATATGTACTGAAATTTGGTACTAAATTAAAGCTAATTTAATATCCTTTACAATGAACTCAAGTTTGGGCACTTTACGCTATTTTTGTGACCTAGGGATACAAAAAATGTACCCCTCCCCCTGCAAAAAAATAGCGAAAAGACAATTTTAGGCTGTCAATTCCTTTCAGATAAACAACCCTCGTCATTTGATCTAGTTTTTATGCCTAACTTATCAGTTGTGATACAATGTTGGAAAATAAAACCATTAAAGTCCATAAAATTTTGATTTTCGGTAAAAAATTTTTGAAAAATGGTAAATTTCGGAATTTTCGATTTTTTCTCAATTTCGACTTTCTGACTTTATGGTCGTAAAAATCTGAATATATATTAAATAATTGCCGTTGTAATAATGATTTATGATATGTTAGCAACAAATCGTGTGCAAACATTCTAGTTTCAGACGTATTGTAGGTTCAGAAATGTCAAAATTAACATTTTCTTGGGGTAGGGGTAAAATTTTTGGCATTTAGAGTCATATTGAGCACTCCTTGTTGTTCTAAACATTGTTTTACAGAACGTATATATCAATTAGAACAATGAATTGGCATATCTTCATATAAATCCTCCATATATCTGAAATGCTGAAAATTCCCATTTTTCATCTTTTCTGTACAAAATATTGAGTTTAAGCTGACAAGTGGGACTTAAAATGACAAATCTTCATAAAAATTATGCAACATTGGTATATGCAATGCAGATTTTGTGTGTTTTTGGTTATTTTGAATATAGCAAAAAAATGACTATTATAGGGAAAATTTGTTGGGGTAGGGGTAATTTTTTCCGTATTTAGAGTCACATTAAACAGTCCTTGTTTTTCTAAACAGTGTTTTAAGACAACTAATGTATCGCTTAGAACAATTAAATGGCATATTTGCAGATGAATCCTCCAGATTTGACATATATTACGATTTAACAATGCACTTTGGAGAAAACTGAAATGTTGAAAATTCCCATTTTCCATCAGTTTGGGCAAAATATTTAGTTTAAGTCAACAAATGGCTGTTAAAATACCAGATCATGATGTAATTCATGCAATATTGTCATATATAACACACATTTTGCATGTTCTGGTTATTTTTATGCGAACATAGACAAAAAATTGACAATTTTAGGGAAAATTTGTTGGGGTAGGGGTAAGATTAACTGTATTCAGAGTCACATAAAACACCCCTTGATATTCTAAACACTGTTTTAAGACAATTCATGTGTTGCTTAGAACAATTAATTGGCATATCTGCAGATATAACATCCAGATTTGCCATATATAACGGGTTAACAGTTAACTTTGGCCAAATCTGAAATGTTGAAAAATCCCATTTTTCATCAATTTCGGGCACAATGTTAAACAAACGGCTGTTAAATTACCAAATCGTGGTGTAATTCATGCAAAATTGTCATATTCAACACACACTTTGCGTGTTGGAGTTAATTTGTTGTGAATATAGACAAAAAATTGACAATTTTAAGCAAAATTTGTTGGGGTAGGGGTAAGATTTTCGGTATTTTGAGTCACATCAAACACTTCTTCTTTCTCATAACATTGTTTTCAGACATCTTATGTATCGCTTACATCAATTAATTGGCACATCTGCAGATATATCATCTAGATTTGGCATATATAACGATTTAACAGTGAAATTTGGGCAAATCTGAAATGTTGAAAATTGCCATTTTTCATCAATTTCAGGCAAAATATTGAGTTTAAGTCAGCAAATAGCTGTTAAAATACGAAATCATGGTATAATTTATGAAACATTGTCATGTAAAACACACATTTTGAGTGTTCTGGTTATTTCTATGCGAACATAGACAAAAAATTGACAATTTTACAGTAAATTTGTTGGGGTAGGGGTAGGTTTTATTGATGTATGATGTTTTAATCACATAAGAATGGCCATTATTTGTAATAGTTGTAAAGCAAATATAATAAGCTTTCATTTGATACCTACTTTAAATGATATTTGTTTACTAAAAAGTAATTTTGGGCAAAAGAATGACAAAACTTAATCAAAATCGGAAATATTCAAGGATCTATTCACTTGGTCTATTTGAAAATAAAAGTTTGGTCATTAAAAAATGTTAACATTATGTTAACATGTTTTATATTCAAGAAAATAGATTGAAAAACTAAAAGCAATTTTCAGAATCGGTAATCGAGATGTACTTCGGGTTCTTTAGACCATCAAACTTCAATGAAAATATCTAAATTTTCCTCAATATTTCATAGGGGTAGGGGTACGTTTAATGGCGCTATGGAACATATTGGGCATAGAAATTGTAAAAAGGAGTAGGTGCGGTAAGGGCCTTATTTGGCCTCAAAAAATCAGTTTGCTTAAATTCACATTATTTTTTGTTGAAATGTTCTATGGATATATGTTAACAGTTAAAAGCAAGATTACTCAAGTATTGATGTACGATTACAGAGTTTTTCAGTGTAGAAAATGGGACAAATTGCACATTTTCACAAAAAATGGCAAATTTGACTCATTTTGACTACTTTTTCTTCAGAGGAAACACAGAGCACAGGCAAGAACCACAAAAATATTCATATGGGAGGTCCAATGCATCTGTAGTAACAATTTGGTAAAATATCTAATTGGTTCTTGAATGTGCTCTATATTTCCGATTAGAAAAACCGTTCGAAAATATGCCAAATTCCTTGTATTCCTATGAAAACGTTCAAAAGTAGCTTCAACATGACGTCAGAATTGTACCTATTGTGACGTCATGGGTTCTAAATTTTGTATTTTTTCCTTAAGTGGTATCTGAACTTTCAAACCAACATTAAAGAAAATATCCAGGTGCAACTTCAAAAATCGCCGAAATTTAGGGCCAAATCAGGCCCTTATCGCACCTTGTCCTTTGGGTTCCTTTTTTTTGGTAAAGCTCATACAATAAGCAATCATTTGATACATCGTTTCTATAACGAGGAAGCATTTGGTCAACAAATAGACAAAACTTGTTACGATTGCTCATGGATAGTCCCCTTTCAAAATAGCCTCTGCCATATCGTCAGCTGATAAAGGTGCACAAAGTTTAACATTGAACCCGAAGGATCTTCTCTGAATTCACTGGACAAATTGCAGTCAAAATTGGTCAAAATAGTCCTTGGATGTTCCCCTTTCAAATACTGTCTATCTTGTCTGCATGCAATCCAAGAGAGACGACAAAGGGGAACATAATTTAACACTCGACCCTTCTAGTATATCCATTCAAAGATCTTCTACACTGAAACTTCTTTGCCAGTTCGCCAAAATTGAAATTGATAGTCCTCGGCTTGTCCCCACTTGAGATTCTCATTATATAAAAGATGGTCATCACCAAAACTTGACCACAATAGTCATTGGATGACTCCTTTACAAACTAAAAAAAGGACATAGTGAGACACTGAGGCTCTTGAAAGCCTCACGTTGTTCTATTGTGAAAAGATGACATGCTGTCATGTTAAATCGAATAAAGGTCTTGATTGGTCGAGTAAAAGTCGGATACAGGTCGGGAAAAATCGGGTTATGGTCGTGAAGATTTTCTATAGAAAAAAAGAAAGAATCGTGTTAGTCGAGTAATGATCGAGTACTAATCGAGTTGATCTGGAAGTGACTCGGCATAAATCGAGAAGCGAATGTGTTAAAGTCAGGAAGAAAGCGGCATGATCGGCTGAAATTTTGAGACTCGATCAAGGCCGACCCCTTTTCGACCTCTTCACGGCTAACTCGATTAGACCCCGATTGATTCCCGACCTGTTTTCAACATATAATGCACACGACCTTTTCACGATACTTTTTGACTTGTCAAAAATATTCGGGAACACAGCTCGAGTTCAGCATAGTTAGTAAGATCGCCCCGATTTGGTTAGTAGACCGAACACGAGCATTCAAGATCAGTGTCCCGATCGATGAATGTTCATGAATATTTATAGGTCGAGTTCGGTCGAGTTGCTTAGATCGGCAGTGTAAACCTACCATAAAAATAATTCTTGAAATACACCGAGTGTGCTTTATCTTATGCAACGGATAACTGTAAGGTCCGCTGACTACTTTAGCCGCGACACCGCTATTTGATGATTATCGAGAGTTTTAAATCCCGTCAATATATTAGTCCCAGCTTCATAGTAACTATTGTTGCTTGCATAGTGGGGCCCATATTGAAATTTATTTATGCAATACTAAACGCGATCATTTACAATGACATGAGAAAAGCTGTGTTGTGGACTTTTGTAAAAGCAGGACTAAAAATTTATTAAATTGAATGTTAGACTTCAGGCTGTGTACTTAAAATGTATAACTGTAATAATATGGCTACAATTCTTTAAAGTTTATCAATAAATAGAGATTAATACATGGGCATTTCCATATTGGCCTGGTTATCATCCCGAGACACCCATATTGGCCCGAGACGAAGTCGAGGGACAATGTGGGTCGAAGGATGATAATCAGGTCAATATGGAAATGCACATGTATTGAACTTTTTATTACATACTTCCGACGTTTAGAAATGCCAGGCCGATATGGACCGGAAGTCGTTTATTTGCCCAGGCCAATATAGACCGGAAGTCGTTTATTTTGTCTGAGATGCACGAGGGTGTGAAAATATGAACAGTTTACTTCCGGTCATATTGATCATGCAAAAATGCTTTTATTTCTACTAAGTATGTTATAAAATTATTTATTTTCTCGTACTGTGTTATTCAAATTATCTGAAAAGGCTAATGTTTAAATGTCATGCTCAAATCTGTGTGGTATCAAAAGTAATTCTAAAAAGGTTTCTAATTAATTATATTTCAGCATGCTAATTTCACTTTCTTTTTTTCAAATGACAATTGGAGATATAAATCATTCTCTTGATTTAATTATCTTAAATGTTTTCCTGCTAACACATACAAGATAACGATCCGAAAAAAAAACGCACATTTAACAAAGACCCCTTGCGATGACAGGTTCTGATATACAATTATTTACCGTAATTTGAGAAATCTTATGTCCAAAACAATAAAAGTCGAAAGCTGGCTACCTTGCAATACAACGTGTCTGTCATATGTTATTTAAACATGTATCAAGATTGAACCCAAATTTTCACAAAGGATGAAGGCAGGGATCTCCCCTCTTTGTACTTGGTACCAAAATTACATACAAACATTTACTGCTGCTGATAAGGAATTCATTTCCGTAATGGCCATAGAGCTCATTAAAATCTATAAATTGGAGTTTACATACAAAATGTATGTGTTATGGTTTCATGTTTATTTACTCAATTTCCTTTCGTAAAATAATTAATACAGGAGTTTGTCTTTTAATGTAGTTTGGAGTTGTTAAAACAATTTCTCGTGTTGAGATGTACGTTCTTTATTTTTCTAAGATATGGTGTACTTGTACATTAGATTATATTTCATGTGTAAACTTTGTTTATAACTATTATCTAAATTTATGTAGATTCTAAAACCTAAGGTTTAACTCCCTTCATCGTAGTTTTGTTCTTAGCTATATTTGATACTACTGATTTTTTTTTTCGGATTCTGTTTGGTTTTATGCATTATAAACATTTTTTGAAATTGTGCATTTCCTATGTTTGGTTTTAGTGCTTCTGTTGAGGAATAGATTTCCGAAATGGCCATACAGCTCATCAAAATTTATTGCAATTGGAGTAAACATATGTGTTATGGTATCATGTTTATTTACTCCATATCCCTTCGTAAAATAACGATACATCGCTGGATCTGCCAAATGTTCTACAACTGTTTAAATCCATCTTGACAGATGTAAAGGAGTGCCTCAAAAATACATGTATTGTGATTACTTGCTTTTCAAGAAGCGATGTAAAAATCAAATGTGGATCTTGAAAAACTCAAAAAATCTACTTGACATCATTATCACATTGAAACAGCATTATAACATTTGATTTTACCACACTATATATTAACATTCCTCATGAACATCTGAAGATGTATTAAGGTGAAATTCATTAAGTAGCGCGCTTCATTCAAAATGTGCTACGGTCCACGCTTTTAGACGACAATAAAACTACAAATTATTGCATTCAATACTTATAATTTCATTCCTTTATGGAATGCTAGTGTTTACGCAAGATAACTTAATAAAAACCTTTGATGATGTACCATATCCTTGTCTAGATTACTGCGCCGTCTTTGTTTACTGTCAAGGAGTCACGTGCTGGCGGAGTTTTACGGACTGATAAAACACAGTGACGGAAATGATCGGAAGCACTCGTAACCAATCAAAAATGGGGACTTCCATACAAAGCAGAATGAATGTAATTACTTCAGTATACGATTAAAAATTCATACTGAAATGAGGAGAGAAGTGGCAAATAACACACATTCAGTTAAAAATATAGATAGATAATCGGCCTTGTTTTCGAGATATCCAACAATTAAAGTATTGAACATGACGGGAAAAGGCTCTCTCGGCTTTTTATCTTATATTATAATTAGATTGAAACTATAAGAGGCAGTTTAACTGAAGAAAAATCAACAATCTGTTCAAATTTTGTAACTCAATTTCAAATCATGTACATGTATTGATGCTATTTATTAAAGGAAAATTTGGGGTAATAGGGTAAAAAAATATATGCTCTTCTAACTGAAAATCTGAAGGAGTTCCGAATGATTTACCTGATTCAGAAACCTCACTCGACTGCATCCTAAATTCATAGATGTTTCTTCATAACAACGGCGAACGAAGATGAAATAATTGTTATAGATAGAGGACAAGTATCACTCCGAATCAGGAAAAAAATGTACTGAAGAAGAAGTGATTAAGATGTGATAGAGTGTCTGATCGAAAATATACATGTATATCTGTCCAGTTTGGAGGACTTGTTTTTCAACAGATTACCGGATTTCCAATGGACACATGCAGACACTTCTACATTGACCTCATTCCTTTACATTCATCTTGAAATTAACAACAGACAGAGGTAGACTACATATTAAGTAGTATGACAAATGCTATGTATTCACTTTTACAATAGTCAACTTCCCTTTTCTTTGTAGCAACGTTCCAACAGCGCCGGTATACGGAGTTTACATCTCTCAACTCATTCGCTATACTCAAGGACTTGTGGTAGATATAATTACTTTCTTGATAGAGCCAGGTTGTCAACAAATAGGTCACTAAAAAGGTTACAGATTTCATAGATTGATAAACACATTTCAGAAGTTTTATAGAAGATATGAACATTTGGTATCTAAGTATAATGCGACTCCGAAACTGCTTATTACTTAAGACATTTCTCACCCTCGTTTTTACGGAAATGTTGTTAAAAAATGTCAAAAATGATTAAAAAATCCAGAAAAACTGGGACGTAACTTACATTCTTTACGTAATAGGGGATACTGACCGGATATTCTTCATGATTCCGTTAAATTGGCTTTGGGATCCAATGACCTGAAGATTTTACAATTATACTGGCCTCTCACTGATACTGCCGATGTCTACTGAAATCCATGATGATTCTTTACCAAACCCTTCGGGAAGTTTTGAGTTTGATTCTTATTCCGTAGTGCGACAGTGTTTTACCAGCAGACTAGGCTCCTTGAGCTAGCCAGCAGTTTAGCGGCGAGCACTCTTCGACCCATCTTTCTAAATTACGTGTTTTCCCATAAACCGGTTTAACCCTACCGCTTGCTGTTGCCAGTGCCGGTACAAAGTCCGGCTATTCCGAGTTCCTATCGTTATCTATGTTCGTCTTTTGTCATTTTATTGTTTTTCTTGTGCAGTTCCATGGTTGATTGTGATTGTAATGTTTGGCCATTGTAAGTGTTTTCTGTTATCTTCCCTTCATTAATGTAACCCATATCTTGAAGTCATAGGTGCAGAAGTTTTTCAGTCGACATCACGAGTCTCTGGGCCACTATGGGATATCTGACTGTATCATTTTCAATTTGATTTGGTCGCAAATCTTCATGGGTAAGCTTTAAAGGGACACCTTTTTATGAATCTATGTCATTTAAAATTCACCTTCATGTGCGGACAAATGTGCTACAGATTTGTCTTTTATATGTATTTTTCTGTCAAAGATAGCTTATTCTGCAGTTTTACAATGACTTCTTCTTACATGTCCAGGCTCTGAATATCAAACTAAATTGGCAGGAAATTTTAATTATTACAGATAAATATTTATCAATAGAATAAAAGTAAACCACGCACAGAATCTTACTTTATCTTGCAGGCAAATATGTTCTGAGGTGCATATTTCGATTATTATTATTATTGCAAAATTGAATATCTTCGTTGGTTAAAATTCAACTTCCAGTACTATTTGTAAGTTGAAATGGACTTGCAGGCTTTATTGCCAAGCCAGAAACTGTGCTCGAAAATGCACTGGGGGTGTGGTAAAATAAAACGGAAGTGATATTTTGTTTAAATTCCATCGTAGATGGATTAGTAACTTTGTTATTTTATAAACTTTTGGTGAAAGCTTGGATGTACTACCGGTATTAGAGGATGGGTCAGCAAGGAACATACTGTTGACTCGAAAATTCATAATTGATTGAAAAAACACGAGTATATCTATCGTACACATTTTACCTTTAGAAGAAGTAAGCATATATGCACCTCATCTGCTATAAGAAATTTCTGGTTTACGGTTCTGGCGTCTGTTTTTTTTTCCTTTGATCTTCTAAACGTTCAAATTTGACCTACATGCAAAAGGGCTTAAAGTGGAAACGGTGATAAGCAAACAGCCAGATTAATACAAATATTTTATACAAAAAGGTAAAAAAAAAAACAGAGCATTAATTATCAGAGGACATAGCAAGTTTTAAATAGTTGTAGAAGATATAAAAAGACAAGATTGTGCACTTGTAGGCAAGTAATTCTTTTGACATTACTATTCCAACATATGATCCAAATGAAAAACAGTGGATAACAGGGAACATTTACATTTGATGAAAGTTACACTCACATTTTCATTCTGCTTCGTATGGAAATCCTCGTATTTAATTGGTTAAGAGTACTTCCGATCATTTCCCTCGCAGTATTTTATCAATCAACAAGAGGCTCTCAAGAGCCTGTATCGCTCACCTGGACCATGACTGGCATAGATAAAAGGCATTTCCAATAGGAAAAATGAAACAAAAAATTTAGCAGAATACTTTGTTTTACTTACAGTATTCTTGTTTGGATTCCATGGCAACCGAAAGACCCACAATCTATTACAACCCATAACAGAACACCATTCAAAAACATTTTGGCAGGGGTTCCCCTTGTAATCAAAGTAATACATATTGCTGAAATTAAAACATTCAGACCACATTTCAAATAAAAATTGAAAAATTTTAGCAGAGGTTCCCCTTAAAATCAATAGGGTCAATGTAAAAACTATGTTTCAGATGGTGGCCATCTTGGATGAGGTACGGACCTGCTAGATACATTTTTTGGATGGGGCCATCTAAGGGCCATTGTGACTAAGTTTGGTTCTTATTGGACTGGTAACTTCTGAGAAGAAGATCTTTGAATGTCTTTTCCAAAGTGTCCAATGTTAAAACTATGTTCCCGCTGGCAGCTATCTTGGATGAGGTACAGATCTGCCAGATACCCCTTTAGATGGGACCATCTAAGGACCATTGTGGCTTAGTTTGGTCTTAATTGGACTGGTAGATTCTGAGAAGAAGATCTTTGAATGTATTTTCCATAGAGTCCAATGTTAAAACTATGTTCCCCGCTGTCCGCCATCTTGGATGAGGTACCGACCTGCAGGATACCTTTTTGGAAGAGACTATCTAAGAACCATTGTGACTAAGTTTTGTTATAATTGGACTGGTAGTTTCTGAGAAGAAGATCTTTGAATGTGCTTACCCATAGGGTCCAATGTTAAAACTATGTCCCTTGCTGGCGGTCATCTTGGATTAGGTACGGACCTGCCGGATACTTTTTTTGGAAGAGACCATCTAAGGACTATTGTGACTAAGTTTGGTTAACTTGGACTGGTTGTTTCTGAGAAGATCTTTGAATGTCTTTTCCATAGGGTCCAATGTTAAAACTATGTTCCCCGCTGGCGGCCATCTTGGATTAGGTATGGACCTGCCGGATACCTTTTTGGAAGGGACCATCTAAGGACCATTGTGACTAAGTTTGGTTAACTTGGACTGGAAGTTTCTGAGAAGATCTTTGAATGTCTTGTCCATAGGGTCCAATATTAAAACTATGTTCCCCGCTGGCGGCCATCTTGGACGAGGTACGGACCTGCCGGATACCTTTTTAAAGAGGACCACCCCAGGACTATTGTGACCAAATTTGGTTCCAATCGGCCCAGTGGTTTCAGAGGAGAAGATCTTTGAATGAAAAGTTTACGACGGACGGATGACGGACGGACAGATGACGGACTCAAAGTGATGGCAGAAGCTCATCCTGGCATCGCCTGGTGAGCTAATAAACTAAACAAGCACATGGCGCCTTGACAACGACAACAGTAAATAAAAACTGTGGAGTAATCTACACAGGGAAATGGTGCATTAAACATGATTGTCGTTATCTTGCGTGAACACTTGTATTCCATTTACAGAATGTAATTTTAAGTATTGAATGTAATACTTTGTAGTTTTATTGTCGTGTAAAAGCGTGGACCTTAGTAGTTTTATTGTCGTGTAAAATATACTTATAGATAGCCATATTGCACTGTAAATTACAATGTATAGATAAAGCATATTCACATTTATGAACCATTTTGTTATGGTATCGTATTTCGAAAACCATATCGGTTAATTGTTACATATACACCAGAATTTATAGACAACGCTTGTCTTGCAAACCATGATTATACAACGTATGCACTTAGAAAAATGATAAAAGGACATTGATGTGTTTCAATTTTGCTAAAGCCCTTTTGACACTATCAAAGTTTTCATCAGAATCTTGGTTGAATAAAACTAGGACTAAGTTTTCTTGGTAAAAGTTGTCTGTTAACACTATCAAAGTTTTTTTGTCTGATGGTCACACAAAAAGCGCGAAAAATATTTTACAAGGAAACAAATGGCACCAATTTCTCAAGCTGAAGATTAAATATATTGCATTTTCCCTATGGCGTTTGCGCATTAATATCTTGCATAAGAATCGTCAGGTTGAAAAACAAAATTCGAAATAAAGGAAAGGATTGAGTAGCGGGTCAGCAAGAAAAAATGCAAAGATATATCTTGACCAGTTTTGTTAAAGATTTTTTGTACGAGAACCAAACAGAGTCCCAAAGTCATTTCAGAACCAATGGATCAAGAAATTCATATTAAGCAACTTCCTGTAACATTTTCTAGATGTCATTTCATTTTTGTCAGCCTTTTAGCCACGTGTTTCTATTTTGTAAACAAATGTTGCATCCTCTCAAAACTACTTTTTTTCAATAAACGTCTGTATTGGTTGCCAATGTACCGAATGACAACAGTGTCATATCAGAAGAACCATTGTTTCCAGGCATCTGTCAAAGTAACTTGTTACATAAAAACTGTTATAATGTCATGTCTAATTATTATTTGCTTCTTGTTTTATTTTTATTTTTTTGATAGCTTGTGAAAATGTTTATAAAATTGTTATGTGATTGCAATTGCTGCTTTGTAAATATGTTTTAGAAGAGGACTATTTATAAGTAGTAATAAATTGTTGTCCAATCCTATTTCTTGTAATTATGGAATAAAATATTATTAAAATAAATGAAAGTAAAAAAATGGATAACAGGAAACACCTACAATGGCTGAAAATTATAATTACATGCCACAATCTGCTATGGAACTACACAAGAAGAACACGAATAAGACAAAAGACAAACATAGACAACGATAGGAACTCGGGACAGCCGCACTTGTTACTTGGAAACCTTGTATATTTGAATAAAGTTAAAAAATTTTGGGTGGTCTCCCTGATAAAGATTTGCACATTTTGTCCAAGATGACATCCGTCGGGGAATATACTAGTAGTCCGTCGTTAGAAAGTTTCACAAGTCTTCTTCTCTGAAATTACCACCAACACCAAATTTAACACCAAATTTGTTTAAAATGGCCCTTTTGTAGTCCTATCGAAGATTGCTGCAAGTATGGAGCATGGTTTAAAATAGAACAAAATGGGAAAACATAATGTTAATAAATCTTCTCTCGGTTTAAGGATACACCATTTTATTTCACGTTCTAGTATATAAAGGTGAAGACACTCATTTGATTTATAGTTGGAAACTCCGGTCACGGTCCAAGTCAATTTCCAGTATTTTTGCTTCCATAAGAACAGTGATAATATCCACATCTTCCTTTTACCAACCATCACATTTTTGAAAGGAAGACTTGAAACTCTGTTGCCATCACGATCATGAATTCTTCAGGCCTATTTTCCGTTTCCAACTACCGTCTCATAGGTGTAAAACACGTCTTACGCGATTTTGACGTTGCGATGTCTCGCGGGACCTTCTTACACGTGATTTATCATTTGATGAATATATTTGCTTTCTTGTAATCAGAAGTCTTCAGTTTGTTCTTCATGTCACATAACGTGAGGGCAAAAATCAAGATCGACGGTTTGATCGTGCTAAGTCATTGTCCACGTTGATTTTGAAATGAATGGGGCACCACAATGAGATATTGTTTTCCTTTTAATAAGACCGCAAAAAACTGAGGTCGTATAATGGTGTGGCTTTGTCGTCGTTGTCGTCGTCGTTGTCGTAGTCGTTGTCGTCCTTGTCGTCGGCAGTAGACACTTTTGTTTTTGGTCAATCACTTAAGTACCAATTGATCACTCCTTATGAAATTTTAATACAATGAACCTTGGCACAGAAGGAAGGCTGTCATTGGTTTTGGATTTTGTGCCATTTCCCTTTTTTTAAAAAGGAGGCCAGAAAGGGAAATATTGGATGTTTTCGTATATCAGGAGGTAATTTTTTTTTATTTTTCGTCAAAATATAATGGAGTTTCTCTCATTGTGCTCCTACGGATATTTCAAATCAGTAGTGTGTCAACGGATTTCACGCCGCATGTTTAGTTCATGAGATAAATGGGGCTGCGGTCGTATCATGCTGCACTCGGCATAGCCTTTTATTTTAAGACAGCAAATTATTGACTTGTTCAAGTGTCCCATATAAAATTGACATCAAATATTTTAAATCGTCCACCAGTAAATTACCGATAATCGGGCGAACAACTACCATTCCAGATTTTTTTTTATCGTATCCGTTTCGGAATTAATCTAAAAATAGAATAAAAACGCATTTTGGCGTAAAATACATTAACACCGAAAAATAACAACTTTAATTCGCGATAAATAAAATTATTTACGATGTTAAATTTGCATTGTTTCTTTTATTGAGTAGTATATATAGCAAAAGTGAAGATAATTTTTAATTTTAATATTTATAATTTATAATTTCAATATATGCTACTCAAAAGTATCGTAATTTCAACCATATATATATATATATATATATGGTTATATACTTACATTCTACAAGGAGTTCATTAACCGACTGATGTTTCTTAATAATGACCGCGTAGCAAACTATTTTCCAAATATAGCATAAAAAGCTATTTCTCATAAATAAATGGGGGTTGATCATTTATCGAGCCCCACGGAATCTTTGATAAAGATAAAAATTGCAATAATTTTCTCCGGAAAAAAAGTGCACTTAATCCCATAAGCATTTATTGACATCTGATAAACGCCTGTGGCAGTTATTGTTTCTCTTTATATTTGCTCTTTGTCCTCTAACTGTTTATTAGTCCGTGGGCTGGAAACACTTTCCGTGCACCCCCCCCCCCCCCCCCCCCCCCCCCCCCCCCNCCCCCCCACTTCCGAACCAGACCGGTTTTTTTTTCAGTCCTTCTATGTCCCCTCTTCAAAATAAAACATGTTAACACGAACATAACCTGCACGCATAGACAGTATAGGGCCACTTTTAGAGTACACCCGAAAAATTATTGTATTTTCGTTTTAACATTAGTTTCATCTTTAAGCTCCATAACTTTTTGCAGATAAGTAATATGTACTGAAATTTGGTATCAAATTAAAGCTAATTTAATATGCTTTACAATGAACACAAGTTTGGGTACTTTACGCCCATTTTATGATCAGGGGATACAAAAAATCTACCCCTACCCCTGCAAAAAATTGCGAAAATCTCGATTTTAGGCTGTCAATTCCTTTCAGATAAACAACCATCGTTATTTGATCTAGTTTTTATACCTAACTTATCAGTTGTGATACAATGTTAGAAAATAAAACCATTAAAGTCCATAAAATTTTGATTTTCGGTATAAAATATTTGAAAAATGGAATTTTTCGGAATTTTAAATTTTTTCACATTTTCGACTTTTTGACTTAAGGGTCGTAAAACTCTGAATATATACTTAATAATTGCCGATGCAATAATAATTTATGATATGTTAGCAACAAATTGTATGCAAAAATATTAGTTTCAGACGTATTATAGGTTCATAAATGTCAAAATTAGCACCCCTCCCCCTACAACTTTAGAGAAAATTTGAAATATTCAAGCTCTAAATGATGAAAAGATAATGTTTAATGGGAATTCTAGTGTGTATTGCACTAAAACTGACATGCAGAAGATCATATTAGTATATTAAAACTTTTCAAAAGGTCTCTTTTCGACTCTTCTGTCCGAAATTGTATGAAAAATGGGAATTTTCCGTTTTTCAGAATTTCTGCTGTTTTGACTTTGAGATGCAATTACTTCATGAAATTGAGATATAACTTGAAAATGTTGATTAAATATCGTTTCATCATATCTAAGCAATTAGAAAGTATGCTTTTAAGCCTTTTAGACTAACTACAGTCTCATTAATTACAAACATATTACCCCTTACCACACATAATCAACAACATTTATTTCATTTTATTCAGCTTGAAAAGCTAAAACATTGTATAAAGGTCCAATGACATCATTTTCAAACACTAAGATACACAGAGCCTCCCATATATCAAAAATAAGATCATGCACCTGGTTTATGGGCAGTTATTCAGCGATTTAACTTTGAATTTCGGAAAATTCTGAAATACTG